>OX352471.1:46007376-46136026 GCA_947093115.1 Brenthis daphne
CGATATATACAAAAATAGAAAATTAAGATATTTGAATAGTACGACGTTATTTAAAAAAATCTCTGAAAATGTTTTGAGCTGCGTTTTTTTAGCCCCAAAACGTCATCCTTGGGAACTCAAAAAGACCGAATGGACGTAGTGCATGGCTGTCTTTCTCTATGTCCTTCATCTATTGATGTGAATGAAATGACTAGGCAATCAGTGTTATATCGATGGCTTCGAAAATATCTTTTTACCCGAAAGTAAATATGTAAAATCTTGTAAGCGTGGAATCAGGATACCTGTCAGGCTTAGTGATGGCATTTTAATTGCCTGTGAGAAAATCCCCCACACCTAACATGTGTCTAATACCACCATCCCTTTTTTCGGGACTACGTGGATGTGGACTTGCCCAACAGCTCCTTCGATGGTCTACATATGCCTACGGGGTCTTGCATGATTTCAAATTCCGATTTTACCTCTTATGGTAATTCTATATTTGTCCGGAGCTAAAGGTCTGGGTCGCGGCAAATACAAGGAGGGTCCTTTAGTCTCAATATGAATGAACAACAGAGTGTCTTGGTTGTATCTTTGAAACAAATAGGTTTTCGTTATATCGGGATACTCCTCTAACATTAAGTCGTAATATTTTATTATTTATAGATCCAAACGTAGTTATAGGATGGCTCATCGTGTTGCAGTATCGAATGTTGATAGTATCTAGACTATTGTTACTTGATCAATAAGTCGACGACGATATAAATCTACTATAAGCTTATGATAGGTTAAAAAGTCTGCGCCTAAAATTGGCTGTTTAACGTCCGCTAACACAAAAGTCCACCGAAAAGGTCGGCGTAAATTTAAATTTAACACTAACGATTTAACACCATATGTCTTTATTTCACTGCCATTAGCTGCATAAAGTTTATATTTATCACTAACTACATTGTCATAGAGTCGTTTTTTGTACGGTAACACTGAAATATTTGCACCTGTGTCCACAAGAAAACGTAAAACCACTTTTGCAGTCGGTTACGCCTAAACGGTGGAACGGCGATATGGTGCAGACATCCACCCTTGGCTGCACCTTGTCTAGTTTTCCGGCTGCTCCTTCCAAGCACATGGCTCAACACATTTCTTTTGCTTTAACGCCGAAACGGTGATGATAGAAACATAGCCATTTCGATGATTCGGACCTGCGGCGTCGTTGTTCGGATACTGAACGTCCGCGTGATGTAGTACGTCGCCTCCAATTACATCGAGTACTTCGATACCTTGGTCTCGATCTCTCAAGTTCCATGACCTTCACACTTAACTTGGCTATTTGCGACATAAGAAATGACGTATCATCCGATTTTTTCAGCTTGACAATTTACTTCAGCAGCATGTAAAGGTCTCGTGGTCTCCATAATTTTGTCAGCGATAGCTGCAAGGTTATCTAGATCCTTTACCTCGCTAACTGCCAAAACCGCTCGAACTGACGTGGGTAAATGTCCTTGCCACATGATACACAGCGTTTCATCAGTTATCTTATTACGAGCCAAATCCCGCATTCGCCTAAGAAGCTGAGAAGGCTTCTGATCGCCAAGTTCCATTTCCCCCAGCAACTTCTGGAACTGTCGGTTTCTCCGACTCTTCGTAAACAGCGAGCAAAACGATTTTTCCGGTCTCATATTTATGTGTTCCTGGTGGATTAAGCACAATATCGCTAACCTGCTCGATGACTTGCTTGCCCAATTTCGGAAGCAACAAGTTAACACTTCGCTTCATCGCCTAATTTTTGAGAAGCTAGCACCGCCTCACACTGGGCGAACCATAATCGCGGCTGGTCGCACCAAAATTCCGGTATTCGCGATGATACGCTGATTGTTGCCAGTTCTGAATCTTCACGTAAATTTTCCTTCGCTTGTACAACTGGTTTAGAATTGGTAGCCATCGTATATTTGTTCTTCAGTCAGGTGTTGTTTTTCAGTCGGGGTCACCAATATGTGGCGGACGTGAGGAGAAAATAATAAAGCTTTAATATTAAGCGTTTATTGAAGTGCGTATTGCACTTGCGAGACCAAGCGAGAGACTGTACAATCGATACATATTCGATCTAAAATCTAATGTAATATCTATACTTATATATTATGCCCGTTACAAATCATATTACCTCATGTTACATAGGTACACAGATCTATTCATTTCCACAGCGTGTGTTCGAGTACTATAGTAATGTGTCGGTCGGTCTGTGCGGAGTAACCGAGCGTGAATGAATGAATGCTTGCGTGATTGCGGAGTAGCTAGAATGTATCTTATATATATATATATATATATATATATATATATATATATATATATATATATATATAAATGATGTGGGTATATATGTTCCCTATCGACTCCAAAACGGCGGGAGAGATTTTGATGAAATTTTCAGGCAATCTTCCTGTCTGTTTGTTGCGGCTAATCTCCGAAACTTATGGACCGATTTTGATGGGACTTTCACTGGTTGATGTTATAAGACTTGGGCCACTTTTATTTTAGAAAAAGGATTAGGGTTCCGCCCAAAAAACATAAAACTTATGAAATTGCGGACAAGATCCGCGTAGCCATGGACCAACCCGAGCGGAGCGAGTGTGAATCGCTTCTCGCTAGTACGAAAAAAGTATCTACAGCCAATGTTTTTGAGATTTAGCAATTTAACCGCACAAAGGTAAGAAATACATAGACGGACATAAAATTTTATTTATAAAATAGAATTACAAAGTTCTATCAATAGCTGTTATTCTATCAATGCTATTATGAATTTCAGTCGTTTCATCATCCTATTTCCTATGATCGGTCAAGCGACACTTTATAAGGTCGCCTTACGTCAGTCCCGTCAGATGTACGTACAATTTTATGTACATATATATCATATATGTAGACCGAGTTTTGCTCGAAAAGATTTATTTATTTATTTGAAAGATATGCCAACAATACATTGTACCTACATTCTAAATTATTATATTATAAGATTACTTATTCTAGTACAAGCATTAATTAGAGGCATACACATCATTAATTACATTTCCGGCTTTAAAACAATAATATATAAAATGTTAAATACAATTTCCAAAAAATATTTACAATAGATTAAATTAAATTAAAGAATTACACATATTAACTACTATAATTAAATAATCATAATATAAATTAATGTTAAAATTAGAATAATATGTACAATAAAAATAATTATTAGTATTTATAATTAGAAACAGATATAGAGAGAAGATATAAAAATTGCGTTTTTTTCCAGAAAATACCTACTATATAGAAAAATTTAAAAAGCAAATCGATCTAAGTATAAAATTTTATCGAAATCGTTACAGCCGTTTCCGTTTCCGAGATGTAAGAAATAAATTTATAAACGTTCATTATAGAATTATTTTCTGAGATTTACGCGAATATTTGACATTTCAAATAAAACTATCTTTTCGATTTTTTGCGCGGATTTATTTGGATTTTTAATTCCCGACGTTTGGAATGCTTTACAGCACTCATGGTCACGAGAGAGACTAAGGTTTTAGGCTTTCAAAGGCATTATATAGTTGTTGCAGAGAGCCTACCCACAAAATAACTAAATGAATTCAAAAAATTGAAAATTGGCACCAAAGTACCTTACAATATTTGTTAATTTTTAAACAATAGCGAACTAAATTAAATTCCGGATAACCAGCTATCATCATACCAAATTTCATCAAAATCTGTCCTGTGGTTTTCTCTTGATGCGGTCACAGACAGACAGACATTTTTTTAAAAACTATAGATGCCCCTCTGTATCGATAATAATGACTATTTCAATAAGATTTTACAAAAAAATATGTACTGTACAGATTCGACTCAGAATTTTATTATACTATGTATAGATTATCTAATATATTTAAACGAGCAATTCTTGTATAAAGAATAGAAGCTCGGTAGTCCAGGTACTGCTTATTTAACTTTACATTCATGTAAATATTTATATTACGGTAGCAAATACCCGACCTGGTCAGTAAAAGCTATATCATTATTCAAAACTGCGTACGATTCACATCATCCCATTTCCGCCGTCAGTCGGTCAAGCGGCGCACGCGCACGCGTCTCGTCGGTCTGCTTACGTCAGTGTGTGTGTGAATGTACTAACCGTACTTGAGAATTGATGTGTGTAGCATAATTGTAGGGACGTCTGGCTTTGTCATGGGCTGTTTGAGTGGATACAGGTTCGATTTTTGCAAAGGTCAATTTTTGTATCCCAATTAATAATTTATACAGATAAATATAATGGAAGTGTCTGTTTGTAATGTTGTAATTAAAGCTTTTTTTACAAAATTCTTATGAAATTATATATGACTTTAGGTTTCGTTTCAGCTAATCTAATTTAGTATAGATTTCTCAGAGGTGAGATATTTTCCTGCGGTAAAAAGAATCATATATGTTGACCCATATAACCAGCTATCATCATACCAAATTACATCAAAATCTGTCCAGTGGTTTTCTCGTGATGCGATTCATATCCAGACAGACAAATATACAAAAACCGTTAAAACCATATTTCAATAAGATTTTCCAAAAAATATTTAATGTACAGATTCGAGATAAATAAATAAACTTTCTTGAAATGAACATTTAAATAAAAGTTTTATGGTATACTTACATCGTGTCAATAATCTGCTTTGGAGCAATTACCTATAAAAAATGAGTTTCCGCTATAAAGACGAAGGCGGATAAATGGTAGTTAGATCGGAATCTTTATAATATTTATATACAATCGACTCACTCTCTCTTCGCTCGGGTTCGTCCCTAGGTACGTTTTGATTTTTTTGTGCGGAACCCTAATTCTTTTTCTAAAATAAAAGTAGCCTATGTTACTCCCTATAACATCAGCTATCTTCCAGGGAAAGTCCCGTTAAAATCAGTCTGTTTCAGAGATTATCCGGAACAAGCAGGCAGACAAAAATTTAAAAAATTGTGTTTTTCTTATAAATACCGTATATAATTTCATATGCATTTAGTAAAATGCTGTTATTTTGACATTACAAACAGACACTTCAATTTATTTATCTGTATAGACTGTGTATATATGTATATACACAGTCTATACAGACTATATATATACATATATATATATATATATATATATATATATATATATATATATATATATATATATATATATATATATATATATATATTCCCGCGGTAAAGAGTATCCTATAATATGTTGACCCGAATAACCAGCTATCATCATACCAAATTTCATCAAAATCTGTCCACTGGTTTTCCTGTGATGCGGTAACAGACGGACAGACAAAAATTCTAAAAACTAAAGAATCGGCCTCTGTATCGATAATAATGTCTATTTCAATAAGATTTCCAAAAAAATATTCAATGTATAGATTCGACTTAGTTACAATTTTATTATAAATATAGATAAATACATTAATTAACCCATTATTTAATCGTTACAGGTAGTGTATGATTCCAAGAAGCCAACAGTGAATTGATTCATCACGAACTACTGCGTGAGTACACTGTCATGTTGTTTACTTATCTTATTACCGTTAATTTTTTACGAAAAGAGGTTAAATTCTTATGTATAAATATCTTTTTTTTTGTTAATTTTTTTTTTATGTTTTTTATTGTTTATTTTTTTTTGTTTTTCGCACATACATTTATTAAGTATATTATTTTACATAGGATAGATACGTAGTATAAGTTTCGGAACAGCTGTTTATTGCTTGTTGTGTTAGCCTATAAGTGTGGTGTTGTATAGTGTTAAAAATATTTTGTAAGGAATTATGTATGAAAGATAAAAAGCACTGTATGCTATAGTGACTTCCTATATCCATACTCCATATTATAAATGTGAAAGTGTGTTTGTTTGTTTGTCTTTCTTTTACGTCGAAACGGTTTGGCGGATTGGCGTGATTTTTTGTGTAGAAATAGTTGGAGGGCTGGAAAGTGACATAGGCTACTTTTTACCGCGAGAGTTTATCTCTTTCCCACGGGAAAACACGTTATAATACAATCCAAAAAAATATTTATGATCAGAATTACTTGAAACTTGGTATAAATGCTCTTCAATATAATGAAATAAAATAGATACGTGTTTTAGCATTTTTCGAAATTCATCCCATAAGGGGGTAAAATAGCGGATGAAAGTTTGTATGAAACTACCATTTTAAAGTTTTTTTTTCCAGTTTTAGCGCGAGCGAAGCCGCGGGTTCTGCTAGTAATAAATAAAAAATCTATGTAAGTGAAGTTAAAATGTTGTACATTAGTATAAGAGTATCAGTTGAAAACAGCTGCGTCGATTTAGAAAATTTATTTTACCTAATGGTGAGGTGATTTTTTAAATTGACATAACTTTTTTATTTATGAACCGATTGAAAAAAAAAACAAATACTAAATGTTACGTGAAGCTTATATCACAATATACTAATTAAAACCGCACGCGATTCGGTTAAGCCGTTTCTGAAATTAGCGCGCACAGACAAACGGACAAAAATTCTAAGAATCATTGTATTGGGATTTATTGCGTTAATAAAAACCCCTATAATAATAGTTTTTCTCGAATATCTTCCATGTACAGACAAAGATCAGTACAATTTTATTATATGTAGGTATAGATATTTATAAAAGTCCGAATAGAGTTTTAGGAAATTGGGCAGAAGAAAATATTTAGTGGTTGTGCTTGTGGCTTATTTTAAATTTTAGCCGTTTGAGTTCATAAGCCTGGACGTAGAATAATCAGACAGACGTAATGTAATTTTATATATACACTAGCGACTCGCCCTCGCTTCGCTTGGTTTCGTCCCTAGCTTGATTCCCCATACAAACTTTCATCCCCATTTTCACCCCCTTAAGGGATCATTTCCGGAATATGAGTATTCTATGTCCTTCCAAGGGTCTCAAACTATCTTCTTACTAAATTCCATCTAAATCGGTTCTGTAGATCCAGAGATTACCCCCTACAACAAACACAAACTCACAAACTTTACCTCTTAATAATATTAGTATAGATAGATGGTGTAACCGATGTATTTATGTAGGCACCAATGCGGTCATCGTTTTATATTGTATTGTATGAAGTGAACAATGTGACAAACAATTGGATAATGGTCACATGACCCTTATTAAGGCTAGTTAAAGCACGTAAAAGAGCAATTAAAAAGCTATCAAACACGTCCGCCCCCATTGAATTCCAGACGTGGAATGAGCTATTTTAAAATTCAAATTAGGAACAGAAACTGGGGTTGCTACTATTGTTGTTTTTTTTTGTATTATTATTGATTACCCAAGCGAGGGTAGGTGCGATATTGTGCATTTCAAGTTTGTATAGGTTTCTCTATCTATATCTATACATATAATAAAATTCGGTGTCGAATCTGTACATTAAATATTTTTTGGAAAAACTTATTGAAATAATCATCATTGTCCATATAGAAGCCGAATCTATGGTTTTTAGAAAGTTTTTCTGTCTGCTTGTCTGTCTGGGAACGCATCACGAGAAAACCACTGGACAGATTTTGATGAGATGATGATAGCTGGTTATCCGGGTCAACATATAGGGTAATTTTTACTATGAGAAAATATCTGTGAGAAATCTATACTCAACGTTAAAATGTAACTAGGGATAAACCCGAACAGAGTGAGGGTGAGTTGCTAGTGTATATGTAAATAGGCAAAAATTATTTTCTTAAAAGGGGGTCACAACCGCAAACTTGTCAACACTGTAATCTCTTTATGCAAATATATTTTATAAATCCCATCAGGTTTACACAGAACGGAAGGAAAAAATCAAATTATAATATAATAATACATATTTTTTCTTTTTTTTAATTAATAAAAAATATAGCAACATTTAATTTACTCAGCTTATTAATCAACAAAATATGAGCAAAACTTCATTAAAATCGATCCAATATATCAACCTGGCAACAACATATGCTACGCCTCGTTTATTCTATAACGTCACCTTCCAAACCTTGACACGCTAGATTAATGGAACTAAAGTGAAGGTTCCAGCGCAGGATGTAAGCAATTGTATGCTATATAATCTATATTAATATTATAAAGAGGTAAAGTTTGTGAGTTTGTGATGTTGTAGGGGGTAATATCTGGATCTACTGAACCTATTCAGATGAAATTTGGTAAGAAGATAGTTTGAGACTATGGAAAGGACATAGGATTTGTTTAATCCCGGAAGTCATCCCTTAAGGGGGTGAAAATGTGGATGTAAGTTTGTATGGGTAAGCGAGCAAGTCTCTTTATAAGATTAATACATTTTGTTATGTAAATGAGATAAGAGCTATTTAGCTTACATACTAGCAACTTACCCTAGGTTCGCTCGGGTGCGTCCCTAGGTATGCGGATTTTATTCACAATTTCATGGGTTTTAATTTTATTATGCGGAACCCTGGTTCTTTTACTAATATAAAAGAATCCTTAGTTACTCCTTATAACATCAGCCATCTGCCAGTGAAGGTCCCATCAAAATCGGTCCAGCCGTTTCGGAGTCTAGCCTGGACAAACAAAATTTAAAATTGTCACTCCAGGCCATAGTAAGAAATTTCATCCAAATCTGTTCAGCGGTTTCAGCGTGTAGTAGCAACAAACAAACATACACACACACATACATTCAATATACAAAATTTTGCAGTTACAATATTAGTTTAATTTAGCATAGCAAAGTATAGCACAGTATGTAAATCACTACGAACACTTGGATATTCATCCGCCATCTTGCCACTTCCCGTCCCCAATTGGCAGCGTCCGGAACCCGCGATTAGGGTTCCGTCAGGTGTTTTAACGACTGGGGATAATGATAGGCCTCTACACGGTGTACCATAGAGACGGTAATTTGGAAATAGTTTTTGGTAATGGCACAATAATTATTATAAATGTGAAAGTTTGTTTGTGACCCGATCCTACTTGCTGTGCCAGCGGTCTCGTGTTCGAGTCCCGCTGGGGATCTTCATTTGTGTGATGAGCCCGAATGTTTGTACTCCGGTCTAGGGTGTTTACTATTTATAATGTGTATTATATCAACTATCTTGGTATCCATAACACAGGCTTCGTAGCTTACCATGGAACTAGATGGTAATGTGTGTTAATGTTCCAACATATTTATTTATTTAGTATACACTATAAAATGGAGTAATAGGTACTTCTTAAACACAGTCACTATACTTTTGTATTGTAAATGTATTTTTATTAACAATTTTTTTAATATAAATAATTATTAATAAGTAATAGAAGAATAAAGCTTTAGGTTTTGTGATTTTCAAATTGGACTGAGAATATATGTACATATTATGTAATTACCATTTGTAATTAAATTTAAGAATGCAGGCATTTTTCTAGTATACTTATTTAAATGTCATTATTATTAATGATTAAGTAACAATTTTTCTTAAAACAGAAGTCTGATCAATAAAACCAATAGGTAAAATCGCCAACGCCCACGCGATACCCTACAAGGGCTATGAGTCATGAGGTCGATAGCCTGCGCGTGCGCAGCCTCAGCTTCAACCTGATTTACAGTACAGTTGTAGGTAAATAGTGGCTTTACTGTGTTAGAATGTTACGTGATTGGTTGGAAGGTGATAAGAATTGTTCGCATTATCTCGAAATATATACTTACCTATATAATTAATTATAGTTTAAAAAAAGTAAAAACACACATTTGAAAAATTGAAATGTTTGGGACTCATAATACTTTCTTAGATGTACGTGAATATTTGACATTTGAAATAAAACTATCTTTTCGGATTTTTTCGCGAATTTATTGATGCGTTCCCGGACAGCCAGACAGACAGGCAGATAGACAGACAAAAAATCTAATAAACTAATAACTATATATGCGATCTCTTTATCGATAATAATGAGTATTTCAATAAGATTTTCCAAAAAATATTTAATGTACTGATTCGACTCCGAATTTTAGTAATTTATAGTATATAGCACTAAAAATAAAATAACCTTTCAAAGCACGCGGAGCCACAGGTAGCTCGGATAACAATTAATTTCTTAGAATTTAACCGCGAGGTGTTAATGTCTGAGATATTTAAAACTCTCGGAAGGAATTCGGAACCCCTGTGACCCTTCCATGGTATTCTAGGGTTCCGCGGACTACCATTTGGGAACCGCTGTTCTAGATCATATCATCGTTGTGCTACTTGTCATTATGTCTGTATAAATCTGTAAGGAAACACGTGTATTAACTTTCTTTTTATGTTATTACCAAAAAAAAACGTAATCTGAGTTTTTCAATTAAATACGTGACTAGAAATGAAAATGTATGAATTTTATTTTTTATCCCACTAAATTCCTAATACATTTTGCTTACATATACATAGGTATGATGAGTTGTTGTGGGTTGTATTATAACATGTTTTCCCGTGGGAATGAGATGATCTCCCGCAGTAAAAAGTAGCCTATGTCACTCTTCGGCCCTCCAACTATCTCCACACAAAATATCACCCCAATCTGTCACTCTGTTTCGACGTGAAAGAAGGACAAACAAACAAACACATTTTCGCATTTATAATATCAAGTATTGATATGGATGTCAAATATTCACGTAAATCTAAGAAAGTATTAATAAGAGAACTTAAAAATAAAAGTAAACTAACGCCAGATTTACTTAAAACAAATGCGTACATAACTAAAAATGACATTCTAAAACCAGTTTTAAAAACGATTGAAAAATGATCCTTCGAGCCGTATTTACCAAAATTTTCTTAATCACCTCAAAACCGTTCATTAAATGTGACCTCAAATGTTAATTGAAGTCGCCAGCGCAAACGAGCCGATTGCATATTTGTCTTGAGCTGTCTACAAGAAAGGAGATTTTACTTTATCTTGTTAGTATTTGATATTTATAGAATACTAGTATTGCCCGCGGCGCCGCCCGCGTTCAGATGACCTAAAACTAAATTCTTAGATTTTACATATTAGTATACTCTTACAATGTAGTTTTTCTATTTTTTCTCAGAAATGAGATATTTTCCAGCGATAAAAAGTATCCTCTATGTTGACCCGGATAACCACCAGCTATCACCATACCAAATTTCATCAAAATCCCTCCAGTGGTTTTCCTGTGATGCGGTAACAGACAGACAAACAGACAGACAAAAATTCTAAATACTATAGATTCGGATTCTGCATCGAAAATAATGTCTATTTTAGTAAGATTTTCCAAACAATATTTAATGTAAAGAATCAGCTTAGCTACAATTTTATTATATGTATAAATTTTTTGTTTTTTTTTGTTCACCCATCGAAGAATAAACGCTAAAATGTCAACATTTTAGTTTTTATGGTTGAGACCCGAATTTTCTTTTGGCGCTGAACCCTAATCCTTTTTCTAAAATAAAAAAAAATAAAACCGAATTCCAGGCACTAAAATGTAAAAAATAACTAAACGGAGGTTTTAATTTAGAATATACCTAATCAGATATTTTCGAAGTCGGTGCCAGCCGACAATATTTTAAGAGTTTTAAGTTTTTAATTTTCCATTTTTAGTGTAGACGTAATAAGCAGGTAATTTCTAAGAAGAAAGTTTTTGATAACATATTCGATTAAGCAAATTATTTTAAAAAATAATTTATTGTTGATTTTTAAAAAAACGCTCGACCGATTACGATATAAATTTAAATGGGACCACCTGGGAAGTGTACCCTTCGAAACAAAAATATATATTTTCAAATCGGTTTAGGCGTCTTCGAGTAATCGGTGAACTAACAGACAACTTCGAAAATATCTGATTAGGTACGAGTATCTATACTAAATGAAAACCTCCGTTTAGTTATTTTGTACTTTTTAGTGCCTGGAAGTCGGTTTTTATTTTTTTGAACAAAGTTTTTAATTAATTTCTTAATGTAAATGAACATTTTTTTTTGGAAATTAAAAGTCTATAACCCGAAAATTAAACGACGCGGACGGAATCCCGAGATAAAGCTAGCAATAGATATACTGTGTGGTACAGATGGGATTCTGGCCCAAACACGAGATAAATCTTACTCTTTAAAACGGTATCAGTCCTTTAAATGCACATAAGCTCCACTTAACGACAGGAATTTTTAAGGGAGTCTCAAATATACTCGCTATGCTACGTCTGTCTGTATTTTAAATAAAACTATATTTTCATATTTTTTCTGCGGATTTATTTTGGTTTTTTGGTTCCCGACGTTTCGAATGCTTTACAGCATCCATGGTCACGGAAGAGACTGAGGTGTTAGATGTCTCGAAGGTATAGTTGTTATAGACAGTACCAACCTAACCATAACATTAGGTATACAATTTCAAGAAATACAAAAATGGCACCAAAGTATCTCACAATGTTTGGTAATTTTAAACATCCATACCAATATTATAAACGTAAAAGTGAGTTTGTTTGTTTGTCTTGCTTTCACGTCGAAACGCAGTGACAGATTGAAGTGAGTTTTTGTGTGGAGATAGTTGGAGGGCTGGAGAGTGACATAGGCTACTTTTTGCTGCGGGAGATTACCTCATTCCCAAAAGAAAACATGTGGTAATACAACTCAAAAAATTATTTATGATCAGAATTACTTGAAACTTGGTATTAATGCTCTTCAATTCAATTAAATAAATACGTGTTTCAGCATTTTTCGAAATTCATCCCATGAGGGGTTTTAAAAATAGGGGATGAAAGTTTCTACGAAACTTACCCTTTTTAGAGATTTTTTTGTACTTTTAGCGCGAGCGAAGCCGCGGGTTTTGCTAGTTTACCTATTATAATTTAACATTCAACTCGCGTAAATCTAAGAAAGTATTATGTCTGTAATAACCTCAGATATTTTACTAGTTTTCCTGAAATATTACAGTCATAGAGCTCGCGTTGTTGTAATCGTTTTTTTTTTAAATTTGTACAATGCCAGGGTTCTTCAGGTCGGGGTTAGTTAACCTCGTTAGTGAAGCAGTAATATATATATTAGTAAGGTTGGATCAGTTGTTGCTAATTGAATGCTTCATATACGCGCAGGTATTTGGTTCAAAGTCAATTGTATTTAGAACGTATTCCTTATCTGTAGAAGTTATTTTTGGACATACATAAATATCCGTTAGTAAATACTGTATAATTTTTTTTTACTGTATATTTTTTTTTTTTTAATTTGACAACGTCAAACCAAAATTTATAGTGTGATTAAAATTTATTTTAAAATATATACGAAAATAACATTAAACTTTAATTAATAGTATAAAAAATGTTTTAAAATCTAAATGTGCATCATATTACAAGACATAATCAGAGACCATGAACGAATTAGAGACTGGACCTGACATAAAATACAAATGTATGAAAACTAGTTCAACCAAGTGACGCATAACGCACACAAAGATTTTATTACATTATTATAAACACTGATACACAATACAATATTTCTAGTGCTTGAACGTAATCGATAAAATACATATATCGATGATCCAATGAATGACATTTTAGACATTGGTTAGCATAGTCATCATATTTTACATCTTTTAATTTATTCTTCTTCTTTTAATTTTAATAAATTAAAATAAATGAATTAAAGAGGCAATAATAATGTGTCAAATAATAATTATTTTTTAATTTGATTTATATAAATACGATGGCATTGATGGCAACATTCTGTTGGCCTATAATAATGTTAATGAACAAATGAATATCGGGTATATATTCCATTAATATATAATAAATATTATTTTGTAAAGATTAAAAAAAATATAAGGCTAATTTAATTAAATAAAGTGATTTTGTTGATTCTGTTATTGAACTATTTTAATTGGCAATTGATTGTCTCGGGTAGTTATAAAAATGTGACACTGTCCTACTATTGCTCAGTTCTTAATAAACATTTGTGAAATTAGGAAAAAGAAAAAGAGATATAGAGCAAATTAAAGTGAGTGTTGCATCGTGAAAGTAAAATAATTAGTGCAAGTGGTAAAGTGTTTTATTACAAATCGCCAACCCAGAAGTTTAGTGCTAAAACATTATTGTTTGATTTTGTGTAATTTATGTGTTGAAATAAAATGATCTTTATTATTATTACAATGGAATAATATTCCAAAATATATAAATGTGGAATAAAATAAAAAATTAAGTACACATACTAATTATAATTTTTGCATTTATATTTTTATTTGATTTAGAAAATATTTTTATAAATTTATTGTCATCAGATTGTAGGATACTGTGGTAAAAGTATTTATGTTATTGTACTGTACAAATAACACAATTCGTTTAGTAATTTCGTCAAATATCGATATATTTTTCGACATTGTCAAGCACTAGTCGATGTCAAATGGACTCACTCGACAGTTTAGTCATTTGTTCTGAATGGTATAATCCAGGGATTTTATGATGGTTGTCAGATGTCAACAATACATAGAAATATCGACTATATTTAACATAGTTGGATAATATGACATTTTATTTTACATTTAATTAAATTGTGTGATAAATAACAATAAATGTAATAAAATAATGTATTTACAAGTGAAAAGAAATACTGCTGCTTCCGCCGTTATAGTTTTTACATCATTTAACAGAACATTTAGTCATTTTTGGGAGATGTTTTGTTGACAAATAAGTGCTTGAGACTGACGCAAAAAACAAACGACCAAGCCTAAAATCTCCTGGTTACTGAGAAGACCGATAAAGGTACGTCCGCTTATATGTCTAGTCCAGTGGTTAATTCGTTCATGTCAGAGACATATCATAAGACATATTCCGCGATAAACAATAGCATTCCCAAGGGGGGTTGACGTCAGGCAGGCGGCCGGTCGTAAAACTTTTGCCAAATCCTTTCAGCAGTACAGAGGATGTACTGCGCCGACCCCAAGTGATTGGGAAATGGGCAGGGAGAAGAAGAAGAAGAACGTCATGAGTCTACTACCAGTTCGGAATGAAGCCTCAGACCTGAGAAGAAGTGGCGAAAGAAACTCGGCGGTTATGATAGGGATCTATAATACTCTTCAGATTTAAGTTTTTTCTGTCTGATCCAACAATTGTAATTGATTAGTTCTTGTTCAAGTATCTTCAATATATGATAAGTGCTATATTTTTTGGTAGTATAATATGTCCTTCTTTTAATCTATGTGAATGACGTAACGAAAATTTTCTTCATTTGTTTCAAAAATTATAGTATATTTTTTTTGGGTAGATTCATCTGTATTGTGTCTACGGTCTGTGTCTATGGCGTTTGAGACGATAAAAACTTTAGTCTTTACTATGTTTGCTGCAAAGCATTTGAAACGTTGGAAAACAAAAAATAAATAAATATGTCGGGAAATACACAACACCATCTAGTTCCATGGTAAGCTACGAGGCCTGTGTTATGGATACCAAATAGTTGATACACTACACATATGTAACTTTAAATATATACATATTATAAATATAAACACCCACGACTTGGACAAACATTCGAGCTCATCACACAAATGAATGTCCCCAGCGGGACTCGAACCCGCGACCGCTATCACAGCAAGCTACAAACTGAGCCAAACGTGTTTAACATCATAAAAATGTTATTTCCTTAACAAACCTGAGGTGAGTGGAGCCAAAACTGGAATGCATTTGAGTCAGACCGGGTTTGGTGTTGCACTAATAGCGCTAATTAGATCAATTACATTCGCGTGCCCGCTATCAATGGGGGCGTTGTGCCAAGATGTGTGTGAATGGAGAGTGTACGCCCTCCATAAATAATAGCTGCTCTTACATATTTGTATTTGTCTAAAAAGTTTGTATGTTTTGTTTTATTGTGTTTGTTCGTCTGTCTGTCATAGCTTTTTTATTGTAATGTCCCTTTCGTCTTATGTCCTAAACTGCTGATCCTATGATTTTTGAAGATCACTCAAGGTTTCTGAATATATGCGTATATGAAAATACCAAGTTAATCCACAAAATCTCTTTGTGCGTAATAAAAACATTGGTAACTAGCGACTTGCCTCGTTTCACTCGGTTGCGTTCCTTGGTACGTTACTCCTTATAACATGTGCTATCTGCCAGTGAAAGTCCCGTCAAAATCGGTCCATCCGTTTTGGAGATTAGCCGAGATAAACACACAGACAGACAGACAGACGAAAATTTTAAAAATTGTTTTTCTTACAAGTACCGTATATAACTTCATATGCATTTAGTAAAAAGCTATTATTTTGACATTACAAACAGACACTTCAATTTTATTTATCTGTGCATAGATGATATCAATCGTAGTACATATGCTCTAAATTTTTTTAGAGATAACTGGTAAAAGCGTCTATTGTAATCTTTTAAGTTAGTTACTGTCTAGTTTTGTCTTGATTATCTTTGTACCTAGAAAATCTATACATATAATAAAATTCTAACCAAGCCGAATCTGTACATTAAATATTTTTTTGAAAATCTTATCAAAATAGACATTATTATCGATACAGAGGCCGAATCTATAGTTTTTAGAATTTTTGTCTGTCCGTCCGTCCGTCCGTCTGTCTGTCTGTCTGTCTGTCTGTCTGTCTGTCTGTCTGTCGGTCTGTCTGTCTGTCTGTCTGTTACTGCATCACGAGAAAACCACTGGACAGATTTTGATGAAATTTGCTGTGATGATAGCTGGTTATCCGCGTCAACATATAGGATACTTTTTAACGCGGGAAAATATCTCATTTCTGAGATAAATAAAAAACTGCATTGTAAGAGTATACTAATATGTAAAACCTAAGAATTTGGTTTTTGGTCATCTGAACGCGGGCAAAGCCAAAGCCGCCGGCAATGCTAATAAAATTATAAAATTAAGTTGTTGGATCAAATGCTATGAAAATTCTGCCAAAAAATACGAAATGCAAAGAAAATTATTATTAACAAACATCTATAATGAAGACGACATTTTCCCCCATAAATATAAAGCATGGCGTTTGACTTTGGCTCGGTGGCGCCCATAGGGCATGGGGTAGACGTTCGTTGACCTGTATCGATTTCTATATGACTTTGATGCCTAGACGTTTTAAATGTTGTTTGACTGTTGATGTCTGTACCTAAGGCAAATTAGGTCTAGCCAGGTGTTACAAGGTGGTTTTTTAGCTATGGTTTTTTGTTTAAATTGCTTCGGAGAATTTTTTTTTCTAAGGACTTGTTGGTTTTTTGAATTGAATACGGCATGTTTTTAATTTTGTTTATTAGTGTAGTAGTGGTCGTAATCTATACATATAATAAAATTGTAACTAAGCCGAATCTGTACATTAAATTTTTTTTGGAAAGTCTTATTGAAATGGACATTATTATCGATACATAGGCGGAATCTATAGTTTTTAGAATTTTTGTCTGTCTGTTACCACATCACAGAAAAACTACTGGAGGGATTTTGATGAAATTTTCATCCTTATTAGTTTTCATCCTTTAATCGGGCACAGTTTACCCTTGAAGGTCAAGCGGCGCGGGGTAGAGGGGTAGAGACATAGTTCGTGCGACGAGCCGATATAACTATATTTATCTATACAAATAAATAAAATTGAAGTTTCTGTAATGTCAAAATAACAACTGCTTTTTACTAATTGCATATGACATTATAAACAGCTTTTATTAAAAAAAAATGTCTGTCTGTCTGTTCGTTCCGGCTAATCTCCGAATCAGCTGGACAGATTTTGATGGGACTATCACTGGCAGATAGCTGATGTTAGGTTACTTTTATTTTAAAAAAAGGACTAGAGTTCCGCCTAAACCATTCAAACCCATGAAATTGTGAACAAAATCCGCGTACCCTACGGACGGACCCGAGCGAAGCTAGTGTACCTACATCGCTAGTATATTCTAATTTTTGATATTAACCTTATATCTAGTTTTAAAGTGCACATTACACTCTCCATTGAAATGCCAGACAGATATTTACCTCAGCCATAACTGAACCTACTACCCTTAAATTATTTTCTAAGTTAGTATACCACAGCGATGTAACTCCGTTTTTTTTTGTAATAAGTCATGTAAAATATTACTGGGAAACAACTCGTAAACTCTGTATACTATTTTCTATTGTTCTTTTGTACTAAGCAACTGGCGTAGGATTTTCTTTTTATAAAATATAAGTTTTACCCGCGACTTGGCTTGCGTCGACAATGACAAATTAAAAATGTAAAAATTTGAAAAAATATCGACTTCTAGACACTCAAATGTAAAAAAAACATTTGAACGGGGGTTTTCATTTACTTTAGATACCTATTCAGATATTTTCGAAGTCGGTGCCAGTATACCAATAAATAAATACATACAGACAAACATAGATAATGATAGTAAATATATTATAATAGATGTATATAAGATAAATATATAAAACAAATAACCCAGCTTCTCTTGCACACAGCAATAATAATTTACTAGCGACTCGCCCTCGCTGGAGTTCGTCCCTAGTTACGTTTTAACATTTAGTATGGTTTACTCAGAGATGAGATATTTTAACGTAGTAAAAAATATCCTATATGTTGACCCAGATAACCAGCTATCATCATACCAAATTTCATCAAAATCTATCTAGTGATTTTCAGACAGACACAAAAATTCTAAAAATTAAAGATTCCGCCTCTGTATCGATAATAAAGTCTATTACAATAAGATTTTCCAAAAAATATTTAATGTACAGATTCGGCTTAGTTACAATTTTATTATATGTATAGATTTTCACAGTTGCCAGTTCTGAGCTTTTTTAATATGAAAGGCTACAATAGAGCGTTATAGCATTCAATTTGAAAAAAAAAAATATATCCAGTCTGAAGAACACTACGTCTGCGTTTTCATGATTTTAATTACACAACAACCCTCTAAAGCAAACCGATGCAAATATCGCGTCTACCCGCAATAATTAAGGATTTAGCGACGTTGGAAAGTGGGATTTATTACCTCGTAATAAGGATGAAATGAGATCAATTTCAACACATGCTTTGTTAATGTTTAATGCATTTTGTCACACCACTTATGTTTGTTCGAGCGTAACTTTCTGTGTTTTTTTTTCCAAATCGGGTGATAGTTTTGTTTTATACTAGCTTTTTACTCGTGGCTTCTTTCGTATTCAGTTATGTTAATAAGTTTTTTATTTTTTTATTTTATTCTACAAAATCCTTTATAATTAATAAAACATTTTTTTAATAAACTATACTTACATCTATTTTTAGTTGTAAGCAATAAAATTTTCATAATGTCTAATACTTCCTTGTGCCAAATTTCATCGAAATTGATACAGCTGTTTGAAAACCAAGCAAAGTATTTCGCATTAATATTTAGTATCGATGATTGGTATATGAGGTCATTCATATTAAAGGTATTCTGTTACTTTAAAAAACTATATAGCTCTGTATTAAAAGCTAATTTGCATGCGCGATGCGTGCTTATTGTGTATTGTACAGTTATTGATTGCAAATCTTCTATCTATATAAATAAAAATGAATGTTGGTAAGCGCAGAACTCAAGAATGGCTGGACCAATTCGGTTAAATTATTTTTTCGTATGTTCCTTAAGGTCCACGGAAGGTTTTTATAAAGAGAAAAAATGAAAAATTAAGAAAAAAAATTATGTGGCTTACGCTATATATATACAGATAAAATAGAAATGTACGTCTGTGTTTTTAAAATAGCTACCACATATATAATAGTACCTTTGAGGTACACCACATATACATTTGAACACACGCTTGGCTCAGTTTGTAGTGACCCTACTTGCTGTGCCAGCGGTCGCGGATTCGTGTCCCGCTGGGGGCATTCATTTGTGTGATGAGCACGAATGTTTGTACTCCAGTCACGAGTGTTTATATTTATAATATGTATATATTTAAAGTTATATATGTGTAGTGTATCAACTATCTGGTATCCATAACACAAGCCTCGTAGCTTACTATGGAACTAGATGGTGCTGTTTGTTAATGTACCAACATATTTTTTTTATTAACAAGTCATAATAATCAGTATATTGAACTACCAAAAAACAATTTCCGCCATGTTCGATGACACACGCAAAATTTCGTTTTCTCAGTAAAAACAAGCTTACTATTTGGGGTGGGGTTCGGAGAATTCTTAAATTTCACAGTAAAAATTACTTTTAGGGGATACTTTTGTTTGGTAATTGATAGCGTGCGTTATTTTTGGTTACACGTGTATCGAAAGAGTAGTCTTTGCGATGAGCTTTTTTCGTTAGAATCTGATTGTTATCTAATAAAGCTCACTTAATCTATACATATAATAAAATTGTAACTTAGCCGAATCTGTACATTAAATATTTTTTTGGAAAATCTTATTGAAATAGACATAATTATCTATACAGAGGCCGAATCTATAATTTTTAGAATTTTTGTCTGTCTGTCTGTCCGTCTGTCTGTTACCGCATCACGAGAAAACCACTGGACAGATTTTGATGAAATTTGCTATGATGATAGCTGGTTATCCGGGTCAACATATAGGATACTTTTTACTGCTGAAATTATCTCACCTCTGAGAAATCTATACTAAACGTTAAAACGTAAGAATCGCTAGTTTATATATAAATACATTCTGCCTTATATAATGCATTGTATCTATCACCAGTAATTCTGTAAATAGTACATTAAAAACGTATAAGGTATAATGAAAATGTTAACCTGTGTGTTGGAATTTACGCGCGTGTTGTACATATTGATCCGCAGTGCGGACAATGTGGCGCCCGACGTGGGGTCTGTTTGTTCGGTTTTCTGAGAAGAATTATTTATTTTAATGTTATTGGCTAAGAATAAGAAAAAAAAATTATATTTAGTGCGTCCCTAGGTGGCTTTTGTATTAATAATATTATATGCAGGTAATGCCATCTTTTGGCTAATTTTATTACTAACAGTAGCCTGTTTGTTACTCCAGGTCATGGTCTATCTGTGTACTAAATTTTATTCAAATCTGTTTTTGAGTGAAGGAGCAACAAACATACACATACATATAAAAAATATTTGTAGAAATTGTGTTTTGATAGAATCTTACTACTATATAAATGCATGCGAAAGTTTGGATGGATGGATGTTTGTTGCTCAAGCACGCCAGAACGGCTTAATGGATTTGGATAGATCAGAGACAGATCTGGAATAGCATATAGGGTAATTTTTATCCTGGAAAATTGTACGGTTCCCGTGGGATAGATTTGTTTTCATTTCAGAGAACAAGGGATCGCCTATTTGTTCCATACTAACTGTTTATAACCGTCTTATATTTTGTCAGTTTTGTTTCTATAATAAAAAGGATAAAAAAATTTTTTGTTGAAAATGTTACATATTGCGTTCAATATTCGCCGACGGAAAAATAGAGTATGTTTGTTACTTAGGGATTATGTAGATTTATGTTATTGAAAGAATTTGTAAATTGGATTACTTGTTGCAGTACTAATACCACATTTTACCAAGTTATTAAGAGTATAAGATTATTTATAAAAAAGTAGTTTAGTTCATATCTATAGCTTACAGGAAAGACTTGAAAACGTTGTGGGCGTGTACCTTGATAAGAATTCTGACGACTCGCTCTTTTTCCTTTGTTACCAGATGAATTAAAGGCATATATCGATATACTAGCGACTTAACCTTGATTCGCTCGTGTGTATCCCTAGTGTATTTATTACTCCAGGTCCATAGTACATTTGTTTGTCCCTAGGTACGTTTTAATTTTTTTAGCGGCACCCTAATTCTTTTTCTAAAATAAAAGTAGCCTATGTTACTACCTATAACATCAGCTGTCTTCCAGTGAAAGTCCCGTCAAAATCAGTCCAGCCGTTTTAGAGATTATCCGGAACGAACTGACAGACAGGCAAAAATTACGCTGTTATTTTGACATTACAAACAGACACTTAAATTTTATTTATATGTATAGATTAGTCCTATGTTGGCCGAATTTTAATTAAACCCCTAATCAATTATTAATGTTCGTAAAATATTATAGGCTTTAGAAGAACTTCCTTAATATTTTATATTGTCGCAATGCGGAATACTTTATACCAGAGCAAGCTATCACGTCTTAATAGTCTAATTATATGTTCTACGAAACAAAGTTGTACTTTATTAGTAAAGCCTGCGATGGAATGTTACTACGTGTATCGATCTGTAGTTGCTATGTAGTGTGCGATGTGAAGCATAATAGGTAGTAACTTTTGTTACTTCGAACTACTAATTTGATTAAGTCAATTGGGGTATGAAATATGAAGAACCGTATCCGGTTGTTACTACCTCTTCATATAATTTTGTTGGTTGCTTCCCCATACAACCTTTAATTTCCATTCTCATCTACTTAAGTGGTGAATTTCGGGGTAAAAACTATCCTATGTCCTTTCCAGGGTCTCTTCTAGGGCAAATTTCATCTAAATCGGTTCAGTAGTTTCGAAGCTTGTTCGGTACAAACAAACAAAAATCCTTTTTATAATATTGTAGTATTATAGATTACAATTCGTTTTTTTTTAAAGATATTGATTTTTTTTTTAGTGTTGATTAATATTATTTGAGTACGTAAATAACTAATTAGATATGTATTTTGTACTAAAATATATCGATATATTATCTTTTTTTTTGTTTATCTTATCAGTCCTAATTTTCTTGATTTAAGAATGTATAAAACAACATAACGCTACATTCAAGTCTTCAAGTTAATTAAAATAATCCATTTTAGATTCTGCATTAAAATAAAATATCTTTGAATAGACAGATCTGTGTCAAAATGCGTCGGCGTATTGATCGCTAGTTGCTAGGCCACGGAAAGGCTACGGCAGAGTGGCGCCCGACGTGGGGCCGGTTTATAGCGGGGAAACAACACTAGGTTCGACAATGTAATGAATATATAGTGGTTTTTTATATTGGGGAGTCTGTTTGTTTTATTATCCATGTCTATTTAAATATATGAGATTGATGTGGTGTCGTACGAGTTATGTTGGTAAGAATATTTGTGGAAGCTTTCTTGAAAATTTTTAAGTGTTACCCACAGTACTTACTTAATTTTTTTGCGTTTCTTGTTAATGTTATTCGTAGCTTTCTCTGATTAAATTAAATGTAGAGAATAATGTCCATGATATGGCGATTGTAAAATTTTATTTTTTATTAAATTTAATACTTTATATGCTTTTCTTTCATATAACTATTTCACATCGTCTTAATATACTCGACTGCGTCAATAGTTTGACCTTTACGAATCCTTTGTCTTTGTTTGCCCTTTGTCCTTTTCTACATCTTCTAGGTTGGATTATTATTATTTGACATTCTTCTTTTCTTCTTTTTTTGTTAACCGTTTTTTTTAGAAGTTTTTGAAGAGCTTCAGTGTTATCAATAAAAATATTGGAAAAGTTAGTTATCTATATCTAATACATAAATATCTCGTGTTACGGTGTTTGTGGTCGCACTCATCCAAAATGGCTCGACCGATTTTAATGGTTTTTTTTTGTATACATATTAGGTAGGTATAAGAATAGGTTGTAAAGTATATATCACCCTCCCGCCCCTACCCCCTATTTTTAATCGCGATTTTATTATTAATATACACAGGGATGAACCAAAGCGAAGCGAGAGTGAGTCGCTGTATAACATAAAGCCAAAGAGGGATTTTTTGTAGATTGAACGCGGGTGTAGCCCCGGGTTCTGCTATTATACGTATGTAAAACAAACTAGAGTTAGTTACACCATTTATAAATCAAGAACGGCTGGACCGATTTTTATGATCCTTGCTTTATTAGATTTGTCTTCACCCCAAATAGCAGAATAACTATTAAAACATAGAAAAAAAAAAACACGAAAAAAATATATGAATAAAATTTTTAAATTTATAGATCAATTATACCTATATATTTTCCTGAAATTTTCAATAATTATTATGTTTGAATTTCGACCACTGGGCGAACATTAGTATATATGTACATACTATGAATATCAGACATCTTTACATTCAATAAATATCCTCACTTATAGACTCGCATAAGTTTTAATTGGCTACCTACTCTATAGATCCACTTAAAGTTTGAGTAAATACAAACAAAACTACGGCCAAGGCCTTCAATATTAAGAGGATCAGACCATAGTCAACCACACTGGTCAAATGCGGGTTTGCGAACATCACAAGTCCTTGGAAAACTAGTTAAGTTCTCTCATACACGTAGGTTTCCTCACAATGTTTTTCCTTTAACGATGACAATATCTAAAGTCTGATTTTTAATTCGACGGAATTCTGACATTTCAGAAGTGTTGTCAGCTTTTAAAACATTGCCACTAAAAACGGAAAGCATTTTAGCAAAATGAAAAAATAAACCTTTCAATTAGAAAAACTAAGACTTACAAAAATTATTGATAACTTAAAATGGTGATTAGTGTTTTTTTATTATCATATTATTGAAGTTACAATAATTATTAAGGAAATTATTTTCCTAATACAGGAAACCCTGTCCAATAATCCATAGGTTGCAAGCCTTTTTTAGTAAAATCCCTTTGTTTGTAAAATATTTTGTTTCACACTGTTCATTTAACCATTAAAAATTTGCATTATAGTTAGCGTGCATTGAATGCACAAAACAAAGACTATTTACAATGTCATACATATATTTAGTTTACTTGATCTAATTCTGTTTCATATTTTTTGTTATTTTATATTAAAAATATTCAAAGCAGAAAAGGTTTATGATATCTGAATTGTCAAAGAATGACAGCTGTCATATTTCCGTGGAATTAAAAATCAGAGTTTAAGAAGCTATTATCGTCTTCTTACAGGAAACTTATACAAAGTGTTGAGAGTATGCGTTATGTTTAGTAATTTCGTTCATTAAGTTGTAATAGCTCATCTAAACTAATTATTATAAAGCGGTAGAGTTTGTTTGTTTGTTTGAACTCGCTAATCTCAGGAATTGCTATTCCGATTTGAAAAATTCTCTTTGCATTACATAGCCCGTTTATTGAGGAAGGCTGTAAGCTGTATAGCAAGCATCATGCTACTACCCAAGGACTTCCATACATTATTGTAAAATTGATGTTTATAATCAAACAACGCGGGTGAAATTGCGGGGCACAACTAGTTATAAATAAAACTAGTTTTTCGACTTTTTTCGGCGGGAGTTTTCCCGTGATCATGTGTGCTGTAAAGCATTCGAAACGTCGGGAACCAAAAATCAAAATGAATCCGTGAAATAATCCGAAAAGATAGTTTTATTTAAAATGACAAATATTCGCGTAAATCGTAAGAAAGTATGTATTTTGTAATAGCTCAGTTGGTGTGGCTGTGGATTTTAAATTTGCGGCGTGGGTTCGAATCCTACGCGCGGTTTACTTTTTCTGTTTTTGTTAGTTCTAATATGTAACTTTTAGTAATGGTGGGTATTGCGGAACAAAGAATCGAACATGATGAACGTGTGCTCGGTATCCAGCAAATTGATATTAGGTGTGGCGATTTACCCTTGCTTCGCTCGGGTTCGTCCCTAGTTACGTTTTAACGTTTAGTATAGATTTCTCATAGATGAGATATTTTCTCGCGGTAAAAAGTATGCTATATGTTGACCCGGATAACCAGCTATCATCATACCAAATTTCATCAAAACCTGTCCAGCGGTTTTCCCGTGTTGCGGTCACAGACAGACAGACAAAAATTCTTAAAACTATAGATTCGATCTCTGTATCGATAATAATGTCCATTTCAACAAGATTTTCTAAAAAATATTTAATGTACAGATTCGACTTAGAATTTTATTATATGTGTAGACATACATATTTGTGATGTTAATAATCGATTTAGTATCTATTGTTTACTAGCGGCTTTCACCCTCGCTGCGCTCGGGTTTGTCGCTAGGTATGTTTTAAATAGATACAAATAGTTATTAGCCAGCGTTAGCCATATAATTTTTTTTTAGTTAATTTAAAAATTTTCATTTTTTCTTTTTATTAAAACCTTCCGTGGACCTTAAGGAATATTAGAAAAAAAAATTCCGCCGAATTAGTCCCGCCATTCTTGAGTTATGCGCTAACCAACATTCATTTTTATTTATATATTTATATGGTTGTTAAGTATTCTTAAATTTTATAATTTTCCGCGCAATTTTTTATTTTTTTTTCTTTCATATGAACCTTCTCTTGACAATAACAAACACAACAAAAAAATATAGATAAATCGGTCCAGCCGTTCAGGCGTGATGGCGTGACCAAGGGAAATAGGGATTCATTTTTATATATATATAATATTGAGTTAATGCCATTATATAAGCAAAGCCATAGGCAGCAGCTAAACTAAATGTGTTTAATTTTTTTCCCAAATATCTTTTTCTTGACCAAGTACTATTAAAAATTTACATACAAATGCTTTTAGATCATCTATTCTTGGATCGATTTAGGTTTATAGTGTACGCAGTATGTTGAAATTGCTTGAACCGCGTTAAAAGCTGTTAAATTTAACTGGCATCTCTTATGGTGACGGTTATGGCGTGAGTCTGTCTGTTATGTGGAACAGGTTCGATCTACGTGTTTAAGAGGAATGAACACACGAACTAATATTGCTATTATCTATACATATAATAAAAATGTAACTAAGCCGAATCTGTACATTAAATATTTTTTGGAAAATCTTATTGAAATAAACATTATTATCGATACAGAGGCCGAATCTATAGTGCTTAGAATTTTTGTCTGTCTGTTTGTCTGTTTGTTACCGCATCACAGAAAAACCACTGGAGGGATTTTGATGAAATTTGGTATGGTGGTAGCTGGTTATTCGGGTCAATATATAGGATAACCAGCTACCACTTTTTACTGCGGGAAAATATCTCATTTTTGAGAAAAAATACAAAAACTGCAATGTAAGAGTATACTAATATGTAAAACCTAAGAATTTGGGTTTTGGTCATCTGAACGCTAGCGGAACCGCGGGAAATGATAGTATTATATTAGTATGGAAAGTGCGCACGAGCATCCACAAATGCATGTTTAAAATAATTGAAAATACTTTAAATAATAAAAAAAATACATACAACCGCTTAACGTTTTGCATATTTAAAAGCTTGAGTTTGGTACATAATGCGTCCATTCTCTTTTATTTGAATCTGCGATCGTATCGTAAAGGTCTTTTGAGAACATCGAAAGATCAGGATCCAAATGATTGCACAAGACGTTGCATAATTACTATGGTGTAAGTTAGAAACTTTTGTTTTTATATATTTTTTTATATATGGTAGTTTAGACTATTCTTTTACCTAATTTTAAGTATATTTTTTTTTCTATATAAACTGTTACTTAATTGAATTCAAATTCAAAATATTTTCAATTCAATTCAATTATCTTGTTAATTGCTTCAAAGCGTGCCAGTTAAGCACAGATTACTTCGCCAATGTCACGTAGAATGGAGAAGATACGAATAAAAATATTTTAAATCAGCATTAAATGCTGCCACCAGTTGTGAAAGAAAAAGTCTAAGTCTTGAAGAGAACTTTCCAAAGACACTTAGCTGTTAATTGAGATTATTCCGTTACTGTAATACACGTTGATCAAATAAGTACTAGATAAACAATCAGCGACAAAACCTACCCTCACCGTATGAGCGCTCATTTGAACATTTGAGCGCGCTTTTAATTTTTTTTGTTGTTGTAAAAACAACTTTAAGCATTGCATTTAAGGTTCAATTTACATTGTTTTATATTTATTTCAACTAGAACAATTACCTAAACACAATTGGTAACAGTTTTAAGAGAACTTTTGCATGGGATGTGTATCTAATACTTTTTTGATCGATGATTATCAGCTTTAAACTAGACGTGAAAAAATATCAAGACGTTACATCTTATAATTTGCTCCACTCGCAAAACGCCCAAGTTAAATGATTTGTGAGACGCGCACGAGACGGTTAGTGCTTTAACTGAAACTGGTTTCACGGTGACATCATCCCATGATACGTGTGATGCGGTCTTTTAACACGCTGCTCTCGGTTCATTACTTGGTAATTGGGTTCGAATCCCGTTTAGGTAAATTGTTACGCCACGCGTTTATTGGGATTTATGCCCGATTTCACCAACAACCCATAAGCTACCTAATTAATTAAGCCCTTATTTCGAGCACCTAATTTTAGGGGGCCTTTTAATATTTAGGTGACCCCTAACTGTCGGTGAAACAGAAACTGTCCCCTAACAGCCCCCTAACCATGCTTAGGGGATCCCTTGACGTGACGTTGGTGAAATCGGGCATTAGACTTTTTAATCGATGAAGACAAAATAGTCCAGGATCCTGGGTCCATTTTTACAATTGATTAGTATCAAGCTAATTTTCTTTGAGTTAGCTTCATTTTGATGAGACGTCCAACTTTTTCTCTTACAAAAATTCTCGATTGTGGTAGGTTACAGGGGTAGCAGGGATAAAATATGTCGATTTCACAATTCTCAGACATTTATTAGTGTGGGCTTTCTTATTAAATCTTAAGATAATTACATATTAACATAATTCAAAAAAATATTTGTCCTATAAAATGTATGGTTTGATCAAAGAGTCCCCGCCTTCCAACATGTATCGATAACGAGGTCATCAAAAATCATTACTAACTAGCTGATTTTTGTTGTTTACTTAATATTTATATGTTGACCTGCATAACCAGCTATCATCATACCAAATTTCATCGAAATCCTTCCAGTGGTCTTTCTGTGATGCGGTAACCGACAGACAAAAATTCTAAAAACTACAGATTCGGCATAGTTACAATTTTATTATATGTATAGATTTAAGAGCCAAGTTGTACTAAAAATTGCCGGGTACGTTATCCCGGCCCTATGCTCAACGTATAAAACGGGACGAACTCTAGCGGTGCGAGGTTGAGTCGATAGTGTATGTAAAAACGTATAAATTAAATCTGTCTGTTACGTTTTCAGGCTTAAACCGCTGAACAGATTTCGATCAGATTTGGTATGAGCATAGATTGCACTCCCCGCTTATCACACGATCTAAGCCGCGGGCAGATGCTAGTTTATATATACATATCTCTCTTAGCCTTATAATAACTTCCTCAATGTGTGACAGTTCCAAAATAAGGAAACGTGCTCCCACACAATCTAATTAATTTATTCATGGTTAGTGCGGTTTGATTCCATCACGTTATGGCATAAGCTTCGTAAGTGGATAATGGGACTATCAAAAGCGGCTGGATGGATTTGGATGAAATATAGGCTACTTGTAGACACCAAGATACGCTGGTCTTCTTCAAATAACAATTGCCTGCGACGATGAAACATCAGCCTAGCTTTTTGGAACTACTCGACCGTTTGGAAGAATATTTATTTATACACTAACGACTCACCCTCGCTTCGCTGGGGTTCGTACCTAGGTTGATTCCCCATACAAACCTTAATCCCCATTGTCACCCACCTTAAGAGATGATTTCCGGGATAAAAAGTATCCCATGTCGTTCCCAGGGTCTCAAACTATTTTCTTACGCAATTTCATCTAAATCGGTTCAGTAGATCCAGAGATTATCCCCCACAACCTCACAAACTCACAAACTTTACCTCTTTATAATATTAGTATAGATAAATAGGCAAAGACAAAACAGTTCAGTAGGTACCTTTTCCTCCTCTGTTTATCAAACGATTTTTTTTTGTTTAGTAACTATTGATAAGCTTTAGTGTAATCAATTAACTAAAGTTTTATTTCCTTACGGTGAAGAAAAACATTGTGGAAGAAACCCGCATGTCTGAGAGAACCTAATAGTTGTCGCCAAGATGAAGTCCCACTCTAGGCCAGGGTGGTGGACTATGGCCTGATCCCCCTCGTATTAAAGAGAGGCCCACACCCAGCAGTGGAACGTTAAAAATGGCTGAACGAAGTCATTTTGATGTCGTTATTCGTTTGTTAAAAGTTTATTATTATTCAAGTTAGATAACAGTACATTATCGAAGAAGTTGTTATTTATCCGTTACGATTGGAGCCAAATCTCCCCACACGATAAACTCGCTTAGTACGAAGTTCAACTTTCATTACATCATGCTTTGTTGCTTGTTCTATTTGTGGAATCTCTTGGTAATAATTGTCCGAATCGTTGTGCGTGAATGAGTCTAGATATCCTTTCTAATTTTGTTATATATGTTTGTTTGTTACGTCTGAACGCCTTAACGGCTTAGCTAATTTTGATGGAATTTGGGGCGTTTTATTTATGGAATTATAATAGCAGTGACTGTTAAATGAAGCATGCTCAAACCAGGATAAAGTACGTCAAGTTTTACTTATTTTCAGCTTATTTTTGTTAGTATGGTAATAGAATACGTCATGAGAAAACCTGCATGTTTGGAAGACTTTATGAGAAGACCTCTGATGAGTAGACCAAGGGTCTACTCATGCTCACTTTGAGGAGAGGCTATTGTTATTGTTTGTTACGTTTTGACGCTTTAAAGGTTTAACTAATACTCATTCAATTGAAGGTGGAATTTTCTATGACAGAATATATATACTATTTATCCTATTTCATCAAGTGCGGGTTCGAGTTCCGATAAATGTTAGTAAAAAGGGCGTATCTAGTCAGGGCCTGAGTGAGGTAAGAGTGGTTTACTTGCTAAATTCTTATACCGAGTAAATATAATGATATGTTGAAATAGTACGTACGTGTCAGTTTGGCTCAGTTTGTAGTGACCCTTAGTTGCTGTGCCAGCGGTCGCAGGTTCGAGTCCCGCTGGGGGCATTCATTTGTGTGATGAGCACGAATGTTTGTACTCCAGCCAGACAGTGTTTATATTTATAATATGTAAGTATTTAAAGTTATATATGTGTAGTGTATCAACTATCTGGTATCCATAACACAGGCCTCGTAGCTTACCATGGAACTAGATGGTGCATTACCATACATGTTAATGTTCCAACATTTATTTAATAGTAGGCTTTATATTTATAGTATGAAAACTTAGATATATAAAAGTCGTGGTTTTATAATTAAACATTTGAATTTTGTTTTTCATTTAACAAATGTGATCCGCGCCATTTTGATTTCGAGGCTTGGTATTTGACCGGAAACGAGGCTTTGGTTTAAAACATATTACTAGGAGGAGTAATCTCCTCCTTTATTCGACGTATAAAATTCAAAACCTCTAATTTTCGATCGTTAAACCGCGATAATTTCCATATAACGTAAACAATTACAAAACTAAAATGTATAATTGCGCTAAAGCTGAATCACGTTCGACCAAAACCCGTTTCCAAGTAAACGAGAAAAAAAAGAAGAACTTGTGAAAATTTTAAATTTGGAACGGCGGAAGCACATTCCTCGACCGCGCGCCGTCTAATTCGGACGTTTCTACGGTTTGTTCTTATTTTTTTTGTTCCAGCATTATTAGCATTGTAATGTTATTTTGACAGGTGTTTTTATTTTTTTTTCTCCTTTTGGTTTTGAAATGTCTACGACTTTATTTTTCTTTCATTGATATTTTTTTTTCGATGCCACGTGGCTAGATCGAAATAGATTGTGACTCAGTCTCGAGGTTTTGTTCATTTGTTAATAGTATACGATTTGATATTTAGACCAACTTTACGTGCCTATATTACAAGCTTTTGCCCGCGGCTCTGCTCGCGTATAATGTTTATGTATAGTTTTTCGCTCCTAAGGTTTTTTTGTTTAATTGGACTGATTGTACTAGAGATAAGCGCGTTTCAACAAAAAAAATCTATTTAGCTTCTAGCATTAGTTATCACAGTAGATACTTTTGTTATGAATGCGAAGATTATATGTGCGTGCGTGTTTGTTTGTTTCTCTTTCACGCCAAAACGGCTGGACGGATTTGGATAAAATTTAGTATACATATAGACTATGGCCTGGAATAAGACATAGGCTACTACTACTACACAGATGTTGTTGTTACAATGTAAATATTATATTCCCAAAATGTTTTCAGTAAATTAAAAATGACCCTGTATACACAGTTTTTGTTAATTCAGTCACTGAACCCTAATTTTTACTACTAAATACACCCTTCATTATGACTTTTCTCAATTTTTCGAATGTTTTGCCCCTCTCTTACTCTTACACACGGCAATTTACTATAAACTGTTCTTGTATGAATTTAGAAATTTTTAATCTCGATGCCTTTCTGGGAATGTTTTGTTTCACTCTTACACACGGCAATTTAAGATTCACTGTCCTTGTCTGTCCTTTGTCATGTGTCGATGACAGCTGTCTTAAGACGTATAAAGCATGCTTCAGACGTGCCTTTTTAATCATTATTAAGAAAATATCGTGAAAAATACAATCAAACTAAGTGCCTCTATCTGTTTGAAGTCGGTAAAAAAATAAAATAGTATGTTCAATGTACATTGTAGTGTTGCTACACTTTCGGTTTTACAATAGTTGTTTCGTATAAATATAGATATATGATAAGATACACATACAAATATCGCCAGTTCGATCATGTAAGATCTTTCTGTGAAAAATTTTTTTTCTTACTGATTTCAAAAATATAAATATCCACGAGTTACAGGGGTTACACACTATGAACGCGAGTTCCTCTCATTAAGAATTTCTAAGCCAAAGTTTGAAATTGAGATTGACATAAGAACTGTTAAGAAGGAGTTGTAACTCCACTACGCGACGGTATTCTTGTTAGAACGCTTGTAAACAATGTTTACTTAGAAAGGCCACATGTTACTACTCAACTATCTATACTAATATTATAAAGAGGTAAAGTTTGTGAGTTTGTGACGTTGTAGGGGTTAATCTCTGGATCTACTGAACCCATTTAGATGAAATTTGGTAAGAAGATAGATTGAGACCCGGGGAAGGACATAGGATACTTTTTATCCCGGAAATCATCCCTTAAGGGAGTGAAAATGGGGATAAAAGTTTTTATTGGGAAGCAAACTAGAACGGACCCGAGCGAAGCGAGGGTGAGTCGCTAGTCAAAGAATAAACGTTCGCACCAAGGTTTCCTAGAAGATATGAATGATCAATATGACACGCTGTCACAACACACTCGCGACTAAAAATATATTGTGTGTTTGCGCTATTATTAGTTTTTTTCTGTATAGTTTCTTGACCTATTCAACTAATCTGTCTACTTGGTGTTTTTACTGACTCACTATGACTCACTATGTCTAGCGGTCGGTTTTGTCTGTCATTTCCTAGTAGGGTTTCGGGTTTCGTACCATAAGGGTTCAAATGGAACCCTATTATTGAACATACCTGATTTGTCTGTCCATTCTTTTAATTAATAAAAATAAATTAAGGGTCGCCTCTAACCATATTACGTGTTTTAATTTATATTTGTTTAATTAAAATACGTTTATTCTTACTTCGTACCCTAGGGGTTCAAAAGGAATGTTATGACTTACATATTTTACCTACTTTGTTTGTCTGTGTGTTTTTATTTATATTTTCTTATAAAATAAACTTGTTTTTAATTGTACTGGAAATACATATTATACTTATTAGTCGACATCAAAAAAGAGGACGTATCTAACTTGTGTGATTATCAAAATGTGTTTTTTTATAATGCAGTGTTCTATTTATTAGACAAACTTGCGGCTCATTCTCGCTTCGCTCGTGTTTGCCTCTATAAAAGCACAAATAGATCTATCCCACGGGAACCGTTCATTCTTCCGGGATAAAAAGTATCTAAAATGTTGACCGTGGATATAAGGTACATGCAAAATTTTATTTAAATCGGTCCAACAGTTTCGGAGATTAGCCCGTACAAACAGACAAAGAAAAAAAATGAAAAAAATCGGGGATTTCTTCTATTTCTCTTCTTACATCCCTCTGACTCAGTTTAATATTTAATATTTTTTTTATATGTATAGACATTCGACCTCTACAGTTTTATTATATGTATAGAAATAAGTAAGTATGTAAGTCTGTAGAAATAAAATTTCGCGTAAGTACATTCCAAGCCATAGGAACATCCCAGTTCTTACATTTTCAATTACAACTTCTGAGTAACAGATGTTTTAAACACTATTCTTATTACCAAGAATAAGATAAAATAATGAACATCTGCCTTAGAAACGTATCGAATGAATATCTTCGGTCCTATTGAATATCTTGTGGCACACCCCATTCAAGGAGCCGGAGATTTCTTGTACATGACTAATTAGATACATAATCAAATCTTGGAACTTGATTCTGATCAATTCTAACTGCCGTATCCATTTGTAAATTGGAATATTTGAATCTTATTTGTTTTTTAAAGACATATCTTTTTTTTTTAATTACGCATACCTACTAATATTATAAATGTGAAAGTGTGTTTGTTTGTTTGTCCTTCTTTCATCATGTATCATCATTCATATGTATGTCATCCCATAAGGTTGTAAAATAGCGGATGAAAGTTTGTGTGAAACCTGCCATTTTAGAGTTTTTTTTTGTAGTTTTAGCGCGAGCGAAACCTCGGGTTCTGCTAGTTAGTAGTATATAATTTTGTGGGTAAGTACCTACTGTCTGTAACTATAATGACTTTTGAGACGTCTAAAACCTATGTCTCAGGAATCAAATATCAAAATAAATCCACGAGAAAATCCGAAAAGATTGTTTTATTTAAAATGTCAAATATTCGTGTAAATCTAAGACGTATGATGTCCAAAAATTCGTATTGTGCTCAATATGGTGGAAAACCAATATGGTGGACTATGGTCATTAAACCTTAACATCAAGAGGTGGTCCGTGCCCAGCAGTGGGACGTTGATCTCTCGCACTTGACCGTTTTGGGTAAATGTAAAGTCGCAGCCAGATGTTAGCGCGTAGTAAAATAGTGGATCTAGGTCACAGGTCTATGATGTTCGAAGCCTCGGGAAATAGGTCGTCGGAGAAAAAAGAGGAGATTTGTGTAGCTTTAAAGAGCTTTTTGTTAGTTCGCTGACAGCTTTTTTGTTTGTTTTGTTGAACATGTATATTTAGTTCTCGATGTAATGGTTTTTCTTCTATACATATAATAAAATTGTAACTAAGCCGAATCTGTACATTAAATATTTTTTGGAAAATCTTATTAAAATAAACATTATTATCGATACAGAGGCGGAATCTATAGTTTTCAGAATTTTTGTCTGTTTGTCTGTCTTTCTGTCGTAAATTGGCCAAAATATGACAGGCGAGACAGACAGACAGATTGTTGAAGATGTCGGAAAAAACGACGTACCCGAGCGAAGCAATGGTTAGCCACTAGTATAATCATATAATCTTCATATAGACGTCGTGTGTTCATCAAAATTTTCACTTAGTTATCCACAATGAAATAAATGCACGACCAGTATATCCGATTACTAGGAAGTGGGGCGAGTAGGGCTTCGTCCCTGATCGGTGTATTGTGTCAATGTGGGGTCGGGGGTCGGGGGTTTGGGGTCGGGATTAGCGTTTTGCAAGGTGTTGCGGGTTTTTTCTTTTTTTTTACATTTTTATTCAATATGGAGGATTTAGCTTTGATGTAGGTTTGTGAATAAGGTTTTACTTTGTCTTTTATTGATTTTGGCGGCTAAAGAAAGAACAAAACGGAACGCTCCCGAGCGAAGCGAGTGTAAGTCGATGGTCTATAATAAAAATTAATGACTTTGTAGGAAAAAGATAGAGTAAAATCAATTTCACCAGTCAGTATTCTTTTGTATGTTTTAGGCAAAAATATTGTAAACTGTTAGTTTACCTCATTACTACGTACGTTTTTACAATGGTTAGTATGGAATAGATAGACTATATATTATATGATATATAGCCTTCCCCAATAAACGGGCTATCTAAGGCAAAAAGAATTTTTCAAATCGGATTAGTAGTTCCTGAGATTAGCGCGTTCAAACAAACTCTGCTTCTTTCAATTATTAGTATAGATTTATTAAACTTCAGGTAAATATGTAAAAGGTACATGTATATTGTATAACTAGCATTGCCCGCGGTTCCGCCCGCGTTCATATGACCAAAAATGAAATTCTTAGGTTTTACATATTAGTATACTCTTATATTGCAGTTTTTGTATTTCTTCTCAGAAATGAGACATTTTCCCGCGGTAAAAAGTATCCTATATGTTGACCTGGATAACCAGCTATCACCATACCAAATTTCATCATAAACCCTCCAGTGCTTTTTCCGTGATGCGGTAACAGACAGACAGACAAAAATTTTAAAAACTATAGATTCGGACTCTGTATCGATAATAATGTCTATTTCAATAAGATTTTCCAAAAAATATTCAATGTACAGATTCGGCTTCGTTACAATTTTATTATATGTATAGATATAATTAAATTTAAACTTCTCACGTGTAAAAGCCACAGGCGAGAACTAGCGTAAAATATATATGTCAATTACATAACTATAAAAACAACTCAGTCAAACAAGACAGAATGCAAATTGCCTCCTTTGAATAAATCTCCATATTTGTTCACCGTGTCACTGCGCAGATTAATATTATGTAAACTATAGTAATTTGTTGCATATGTAATGTGTTTGGATGACACGTCGTGTGTGTACGTTTATGTATGACTAGCATTGCCCGCGGCTCCGCCCGCGTTCAGATGACCAAATACCAAATTCTTAGGTTTTACATATTATGTAGTACAGTCTTTTATTGCAGTTTTTGTATTTTTTCTCAGAAATCAGACATTTTCCCACGGTAAAAAGTATCCTATATGTTGACCCGGATAACCAGCTATCACCATACCAAATTTCATCAAAATCCCTCTAGTGGTTTTTCTGTGATGCGGTAACAAGATTCGGCCTCTGTATCGATAATAATGTTTATTTCAATAAGATTTTACAAAAAATATTTAATGTACAGATTCAGCTTAGTTACAATCTAATATATAAAATTTCCATGTCACAATGTTTGTTACCGTACTCCTCCGAAACGGCTTCACCGATTTTTACCAAATTTTATATGCGTATTCAGTAGGTCTAAGAATCGGCTACTATCTATTTTCCATACCCCTAAGTGATAAGGGTAGTCCACCGCAAAAAAAAATGTTATTTGGCATTAAAAAATACAAACAAACCTAAATTTTCACTAGGGACGAACCCGAGCGAAGCGAGGGTGAGTCGCTAGTTTTATTATATGTATGATTATATGTTGTCTTAAGCCTTATTTTAATTAATCAACATTAATAATATTAATAACCAATCTAATATGTAAAGCCAATTTGCACAAGTAACCCTAAAAAGGCACGCTCGGTTTTCAGTGACCCCAGCTTCGCGGTCAAGTTCCAACCGATGAGTTATCAAGTGACATGGAACAGATCTGATGTCGAATACACACTTACATAACATTGTTTGTTAGTAGGCGTTATATTAAATGAGGGGTAACGAGTTCGATTCTCGTGCGAATCGGACTTATTGTGTATGCGAAATTTTGTATGCCTGTGTATGTTTCTTACTCCTTCGCGCTAAAACGGCTGGACGGTTTTAAATGAAATTGAGTACACGGATAGATTATGACTTGGAATAATACATAGGCTACTGTTAGGTACCTGAGCGAAGCAATCGTAAGTCGTTAGTTGATATTAGAGGTTAAATCTAAAGCGGTTTTATTCTGCGGTGTACATTAAAATTGTTTATCTGTACGCTATTGGTTTGTTTATCTTTTAAAACTATTGATCTAAAAAATAGAATACGTTAATTTTCATGCCAGACTTGCCATAATTCCAAAAAAGGTAAAAAGAAAGAGTTTTTGCTCTACGCTACAAATTAATGCTTTAAATACTGTTTATGGTCTTGCCACGTTTAATAATTTTTTTAAGATGTTCTCAGTAGTTATTAGGAGCGTATCTTTATCTTATAATTTGACTTTTTTTAGTTTTTTTTTTATAATTTGTTTTTTTTTCATAAAAGTGCATGTTTTTGCTTAGATTTTTGCTTTAATGCGCATTTCTGCTAGGAAAAATTGGTTTTCTGTTCATTTTTCTAGGATAATGAAGACATATTTCTAACATTTTTGTTATGTCAATCCTATGTATGTATGTATATTAATTACTTGCATTGCACGCGGCTCCGGCCGTATTCAGATAAACAAAAACCAAATTCTTAGGTTTTACATATTAATAATATACTCTTACATTACAGTTTTTGAATTTTTTCTCAGAAATGAGACATTTTCCCGCGGTAAAAAGTATCCTATATGTTGACCCGGATAACCAGCTATCACCATACCAAATTTCATCAAAATCCCTCTAGTGGTTTTTCTGTGATGCGGTAACAAGATTCGGCCTCTGTATCGATAATAATGTTTATTTCAATAAGATTTTCCAAAAAATATTTAATGTACAGATTCGACTTAATTACAATTTTATTATATGTATAGATATTAAATAATGTGATGTGTATACAAATATTGATTGTTACGTCTATATGAGAAAATGCGGCTTTAGACAAACATGACCGAGATAACGTGACCGCATGTGTAATTAAGTGTGCGAAATGGGGTCGATGTGACCCCCATTTGATAGTTGACCCCCATTTGGTAGTTGATGGAGGGAATGTTTAAGATTATTTAGACTAGTTTTCATCCAGTGGCCGAAATTTGACCATAATAATTATTGAAAATATATATGAATAGAATTTACCTATCTATATATAAAAAACTAGCTTTTTCCATTTTTTTTATTGATAACACTTATTAATAAATATCTATCTATCTATCTATCTATAATTTCGTCAATAGCTACTAAACATGAAAAAAAGGAATAAAGTTGACTTACAGAGGAGAAAAAGGTACTGCACGGTTTTGTCTTTGCCTATTATACATATAATATATACAATTATACATATATAAGATAGCTAGCGACTCGACCTAGCTTCGTTCGGGTTCGTTCTAGCACGTTTTAAAGGAAGAGACAGACTATATATTATGTATATATATACATAGGTATGATGAGTTGTTGTGGGTTGTATTATAACGTAATAATCTATCGCGGTAAAAAGTAGCCTATATCACTCTCCAGCCCTCCAACTAATCTCCACACAAATCACGCCACTCCGTCACTCCGTTTTGACGTGAGATAAGGACAAACAAACCAACACACTTTCACATTTATAATATAGGTATGGATAGATCATTTGTTATTAAGGAAATGTAGGTATTATATGCTAAGTCGTAGTACACAATAATATTATTATCTTATTACCTAGAAACCTACTTGTATTTAGTGCGGTTTTAATTATTTTTGCATTGACATGTACACTGTACATAGATTTCTATTATTTCTTACTAACTGCCACAGTGGTGTAGTGGCTAGCATATACGACTGCAGATCTGGAGCTCCCGGTTTCGAGTCCCGAGTCAGGCTAAGTTTTATTTAGTGATTGAGTTTTGAGCGTGAAAATGTAACAGACAGAATTATTTTAACATTTTTAATGTTAGTATGGATTATAGACATGTGAGTTAAGGACTATGTTAATATTAGTTTTGACATTGATTGTTTGTAGTGACCCTACTTGGTCGCGGGTTCGAGTCCCGTTGGGTGCATGTATTTGTGTTGAGCACGAATGTTTGTACTCCACTCATGTGTGTTGATATTTATAATATGTATGTATTTGAAGTTATGTATTATGTGTAGTGTATCAACTATCTGGTATCTATAACACAAACCTCGTACCTTACCATGGAACTAGATGGTGTTGTGTGTTAATGTCCCAACATATTTATTTATCTTCTCATCCCAGCATCCATGAGATATTTCTTAATCATAGATAGACTCAATATATAATTTTATTTATAAGTCCTTGTAGATACGGATAGGATAAGGCCAAATGGTCTTTAAACGACTACAATTGCCTCCAATAAATCTATTATTCATAAAGCTATGGCGTTTGTATGGACGTGTGTCAAAATGTCATGTGGCCATTGACCTTAAATGCTAGGGTTGACGATGGTGATATTTATATTATCAAATTATTATTTAATGCGAATGTTTTTATATGTGTGTTTGTATGTTTGTTCGTCTTTCACGTTGGAAAGGCTGTATAGATTTGGATGTTTAGTAGGTAGGTACATAGATAGAGTATGGATCTAAATTAACACATAGGCAGTAGCCACAGTAATAAAATTTTCCAAAACGTAGCTCTGCTTGTAAATGTTTTTTTTTATTTGAGTAAATCTAAAACTCACAGACATACGTTGCCTTTTTAGAGCATTTTTATATTTTGTTGTTATTTTTATTTGAGATGGATTCGTCGTTCGATTCGCTTGTAAATGTTACTAATATTATAAATGTGAAAGTTAAGATGTTAGCATGTTTGGATGGATGTTTGTTATTTAATCACACCAGAACGGATCTCGATGAAATTTGGCACAGATATAGATTATAGTCTGGAATAGCGCATAGGTTACTTTTTATTCCTGAAAAATGTACGGTTCCCGTGAGATAGATTTGTTTTTGTTTTTTGCCTAGTAATATTATAAATTCGCTGAAGTGAGGGTAAGTAAGTAGATACCTAGTAAAAGTGTAATAGTATAAGTTTTAGCCGTGGTTTCGCTCGTGTGGTAGGTGCGCTTATTGAAAATAACCCAGGATATCAAACTATCGCAATATCGGTTTCACTGAAATCATTTGGGCCGTTACAAAGGCGTAAAGAAATAATTAACACGTTAATTAATTTATTAACTCACTTTCACATTTATAAATATAAATGATTTATTATGACTAAATAACAATTAAAAACGTTAAATTTGTGAGGGGCAGTGTGAGCAATTTAAGGTTCAAAAATGTCTATATATACATACACTAGCGACTCACTCGCTTCGCTCGATTTTGTCCGTAGGTTGATTCCCCATACAAACTTTCATCTCCATTTTCACCCCCTTAAGGGATAATTTCCGGGATAAAAAGTTTCCTATGTCGTTCCCAGGGTCTCAAACTATCTCTTTACCAAATTTCATCTAAATCGGTTCAGTAGATCCAGAGATTACTCTCTACACCGTCACAAACTCACAAACTTTACCTCTTTTTAATATTATTATACATATATAAATAGGCAAAGACGGAACAGTTCAGTACCTTTTTCTTCTCTGCTTGATTTTGATTTAGGTTTTTTTTTGTGTTTAGTAGTTATCGACGATCTTTAGTGTTATCAATAAAAAAATATTTGGTAACAGTTGTTATCAAATTCCGACGCCAGGTAACGTCGGTTTGATATCAATTTTTACCTGTTATCAATTTTTGCCTCGTGCAGAATCGAACCGGCTTCGAACAGATTCTTACGTCCTGTTTTCAGTGAACAAAAGTATTTTCCACTGAAAAGTGCAGTTAATATATGAAAAAATGCAACTATATGCAATTATAGATGCATTTGTCGATTGTATTAACATTATTATTAATTTTTTATCCTTCTAGCATTGAATGTTCAAGGTTAAGCGGTTTTAGGGCTATTTCGGGTATCCAGACAAAATCAAATTCAAAACATTTTATTCAGCATTAAATTATTACATTTTTTTACTGAACGTTACGAGTATACTACCAGTTCGGAAAGAAGAAGCCTCAAACCTGAGAAGAACTGGCGAAAGAAACTCAGCGGGACTAATATTGACTTGTTATGTTTTTTTTAAATAAAATTATAATTTACAATATTTCTATCAAGTTCAAGTAGCCTGGAGGCGATCATTTCATTCCCAAGGTGTGCATTCTTCTATAAAATCATTTATTGTATAATAGCCTTTAGCACACAAACGTTCTTTAACAATTTTTTTGACATTGATGGAAATCGATTTATAGTATATCGATATCAAAATTTGTCTCGCGCCTATCGCGAGGGCTATATCTTTTCTGAGTTTCACTCAAATTCATACTGTTTAGTCGTTATCGTGATAGCCCAGTTGTAACGTGTCTACTAGGAAAATCGAGTGAAGTGGGTTCAAATTCTGACACCTCTGATATTGTTATACGCGAATAACTTTTAACACAATTACCACTTGCATCACAATGAAGGAAAACATCGTAAGGAAACCTGTAGAGAGAAAGTTAGTAGTTCTCTAAAGTCATGTGAAGTCCTCCAACACGTACTTGGCCAGCATGTTGGACTATAGCCTGATTCATCTCGTTATCTTCAATGCGAGGTAGGCCCTTGCCCAGTAGTGAAAAGTCTAATGCCTGATTTCACCAACAACCCATAAGCTACCACCTACGTATGGGATCCCTAGCTTAAAAGTCCCCTAATCTAGCCCCTAAGTTAAATTTCGTTTTACGATCGTCTTTAAGCCCATATTTCGAGCACCTAAATTTAGGGGGCCTTTTAATATTTAGGTGACCCCTAACTGTCGGTGAAACAGAAACTGTCCCCTAACAGCCCCCTAACCATGCTTAGGGATCCCTTAAACTTAGGTGACGTTGGTGAAATCGGGCATAAAAGTGCTAAATGAGGTTAAGATGAGCCTTTACAGTGTGAAAAACCAACAAAGTAAATATGTATACCTACGGTAAAGTGTAAAACACCAATAACGTTAGGTATATATGTACTAGTACAGAGATATAAAAAATAGCAAAATTAATCAATTTTTTTTAATTTACTGTCTTTTAGCAACTTACCTCGCTTCGGACGGATTTTTTTTTACAATTTCATGGGTTTTACATTTTTTGCGCGAAAACGTAATTATTTTTCTTAAATAAAAGTAGCCTAAGTTACTTCTTATAACATCAGCTATTTGTCAGTAAAAGTCCCGTCGCAATCAGCCCGGCCGTTTCTGAGATTAGATGGAACAAACAGACAGACAAAAATTTTAAATATTATTTTTTACTTATAAACCTATACGGTACTTTTATAATATTTCTTTTTAATAAAAAAGACATAAATTTTATTTATTTGTATCTATCTACAAGTCGTTAGTTTGAAATGGGCCTTACAGTGTTCCCAGGCGTGAAGCGCATTTGCAATTTTATCACGTGCCTTATAGAAGACCATTGCATCGAGGAAGATATTCAAGCCTGCTCTACATTTACCTATGGTCGTAATAATCTAGATCGGTATTATTGTCTTTGGTTACCTAGCGGTTTTTTGACCGACTTCAAAAAAAGGAGGTACTCGATTCTATTGTGTTTTGTGCTTTTTGTATGTAACGTAATTTTTAATAATTAGATTTCAATCCCATATTAGAATATTTAAAACACTAAATGTTAATATATTAAAAGTATTTATAAAAACTTTAAATATTTAGATTTTAGAGATATGATGAATTAAATAAGTTATTTACGTGATACGATTTCTATTGAAATTATTCAGCAGCATCGATCTCTCATCAATAAATCAATTTATTTATACATATTATTATTTCATCTTACTTGTTACAATACCAAAACTTATTTTATTAATTTAACTTAAATAATTATGATAGGCAGTGGTAGCCCAGTATTAACTCGCTCGTTTGGGAAACCGAGTGAAGCGGGTTCAAATCCCGGGTCTCGCATCTTTGATATTCTCATGTGCGATTCATTTCCAACATGATTACCATTTGTCTTACGGTGAAGGAAAACAGAAAACATCGTGAGGAAACCTGCATGTCTCAAAGAACCTAGTAACTTTTCGAAAGACATGTGAAGTCCGCCAACCAGCACTTGGTCAGCATGGTGGTTTTATGGATTTATATAATTGTAAAAAATATTTGAAAAATGTGACAACCCTAATAATGTTTGATTTGACGCGATATTTTAACGTCGTGTCTGAGAGTCAACTGTTACGAGTGAAAGAGATAGCACGAGATAACATAGTAAGCTTTGCTGCAGGGTATTTAGTATAGTTTTTTTTAAATTGATTTAGTTTTTTTCGTTTTCATATTTAGAAAAAAATATATATGTGTTAATAAGATATGGTGCTAAAGTGTGATATAGGATACTTTTTTGTTCTCAGTATCTAAACCAAGGGATCCCGTGGGATATAAGTCTTGCAAAGAGTGTCTAGGGCCGGGCGTTAGTTTCTTGTGTGCAGTGACGTCGTGATACTTGATACTTAGCTTTTATTATAAGAAGTATAGAGATTATTTTATTTGGGTATATATATATTATTTATGCAACTGTGCTCTTTAAAATAATATAATTAATTTTATATTTGGTACGAGTACGAGAGAGGTTCTGCCTCGTCACGGGAGTGAAACATCGTCAACTTCACAACTTCACAACTTCAGACTGTTACTAAGACTTCCTTAACAGAAAGACTCAAAAACTAAACTTGGCTCGGGATTCGAACCCAGTACCTTCGGATGTGTAGCCGTACATATTAACCACTACACCACCGAAACAATATAATATATACCCTACTAGCATTGCCCGCGGCTCCGCCCGCGTTCAGATGACCAAAAACCAAATTCTTAGGCTTTTGCACATTAGTATTTAGTATACTCGTACACTGCAGTTTTTGTATTTTTTCTCAGAAATGAGATATTTTCCTGCGGTAAAAAGTATAGATTCGGTCTCTATATCGATAATAATGTCTATTTCAATGAGTTTTTCCAAAAAATATTTAATGTACAGATTCGGCTTAGTTACAATTTTATTATATGTATAGATTATAAATAAATATATAAACTACTCGGGCGAAAAAAAAGCTAGCAATTTGAAATCCCCTGTATTTTCGCCATACATAAGTAAGCGATTTCGCTATGGCCTTTTTTAAGACTTTTATAGAGAGTCATGATGATTTTTTTTTGTTGTGTAATGACTAACGATGTTTTGACATATAACGGAGATTTACGGTTTGGGGAAGATGTGATGATGATGATGTGATGTTCTCCTAGCCGATTCCGGCCACGGCGGCCAATCTCAATGAGATTAGTCAACTGCGCAGGAGATATTATAGTGCTCAAGTGTACGCGCAGACACAACGTGCACTCTCTATTCCTATCACTCTCATACTCCGGTGGGACGACCACTCGACACGACCGGTGAGAGTTAAGGCGCAGGACCGACGGCTTTACGTGCTCTCCGAGGCACGGAATTGGGGAAGAAGTGGATATGTTACTTATGTACGCATTTAGTTGGGCGGCTTATAGTTTTTGTCCGACTTCCCCAATGGAAGGATAATGTTTTGTACGTACATATGTATGTATGTATGTATATTGTATATTATACAGTATGTAGATAATATAGTGTTTTGCTAAAGATTATAAATGATTATCAATCAGTCTTTATGTATATAAAACGCACCCTCGCTTGGCTTGGGTTCGTTCCTGGCTTGATTTTCCATACAAACTTTCATCCCCATTTTCAAATCCTTAAGGGATGATTTCCGGGTTAAAAAGTATTCAATGTCCTTTCCAGCATCTGGAACTATCTTCTTACCAAATTTCATCTTAATCGGTTCAGTAGATCCAGAGATTACCTCCTACAACGTAACAAACTCGCAAACTTTACCTCTTTATAATATTAGTATAGATGATATATAGCCTTACTCTAACATATAAACAAACTCAGCCTGTTTATAATATCACTTAGTATATTAGTATAGATGTAGATACTTTTACGTAACCGCTGGTCCATAATGTACTCATGATTCAGAAGAAACAATGAAAAGCTTGAAAGTTTATTACTCCACACGTACGTGGGTGTTGAAACGTAGGTAATCATAGGTTCGAGTTGTTGCGCAATAAAAAAACTATCGGTCAAGTGGGGATCTGTGCGAGGTGATAGGGTTCCGTATGATTCTAGTCAAAATACAAATAAAGGCATTTGGTTTTGACATGTAAATGTAGAAAAAATGTACATTTTAGATAAAATTTTATATTTTTTATACATTTTTTTTTCGCGGTTTTGTTTTGATTTTTTTTTTCGGATTTTTTAATTGCGAATGCTTTACAGTTTACAACAATCATGGTCACGGGAGAGACTTAAGGTTTTAGACTTCCCAATCTATATATATATATATATATATATATATATATATATATATAGATATAGATATTTTAAATAAAAAGCCTACATAAAGCCATTTATAAAAAAAAACGATACACAATTCGGTAAAAATATCGCGTGTCCAATAAGTAGGTCAAAACCTTTATATGGCTTCTATTATAACTTATATCAATAAGTAAAATGATCATGAACAGTAATTATGTATTAAGTTTTTAATACATACCGGTTTATAAGTAAGTATAGATTTCAAATCAGATATTTTCCCGCAGTAAAAAGTATCCTATATGTTGACCTGGATAGCCAGCTATCATAATACCAAATTTGATCATAATCTTTCCAGTGGTTTTCTCGTGATGCGGTAACAGACAGACAGACAAAAATTCTAAAAACTATAAATTCGGCCTCTGTCTGTATCGATTATAATGACTATTTCAATAAGATTTTCCAAAAAATAATTAATGTACAGATTCGACTCAGAATTTTATTATATGTATAGAAGTAGTATCAAACGATGTTGGAGAATTGTAGTAATATATAATGTACTTTAAAAAAAAGTTAAAAAGTCATGTTAGTTCCTCTGATTTTCTTTAGCCAGTTCTTCTCAGGACAGAGGCTTCTTTTTTCCGAACTGATGGCAGGCAGGTAGGTAGGTCGTGACGTTCAGTAAAAAAATCTAATAATCTATACATGTAATAAAATTGTAACCAAGCCGAATCTGTACATTAACATTATTATCGATACAGAGGCCGAATCCATAGTTTTTAGAATTTTTGTTTGTCTGTCTGTCTGTTACCGCATCACAGAAAAAGCACTGGAGGGATTTTCGCGAAATTTGTATGGTGATAGCTGGTTGTCCGGGTCAACATATAGGATACTTTTTATTGCGGGAAAATATCTCATTTTTGAGAAATCTATACTAAACGTTAAAACGTAAGTAGATACGAACCCGAGCAGAGCGAGGGTGAGTCGCTAGTGTTGTATAAAATTTTTGAAGTTGATTTGTTATATCGAAAATCGAACCTGTTCCACTTTTAATATATTTGATAGCCGTGGACTCCTAAATTATAATAGTTGTTTCGTTTTTGTACAAAAACCATGTTTAGATCCCAAGCGATTGAAACTTTCGTAAGTGGCGTGAAGGTGGTTTTGCAAGATAAATGTTGTATTATATTGAGTTGGCTACATTATTATCTATACTTTTATACTAATGTTATAAAGAGGTAAAGTTTGTGAGTTTGTGACGTTGCAGGGGGTAATCTCTGTATCTACTGAACCGATTTAGATGAAGTTTGGTAAGATAGTTTGAGACCCTGGGAAAGACATAGGATACTTTTTATCCCAGAAATCATCCCTTAAGGGGGTGAAAATAGGGATGAAATTTTGTATGGGGAAGCAATATATACATATAATTATATATAACTAGCACAACCCGCGGCTACGCCTACGTTCAATTTACAAAAAAAACTCTAGCTTTTTATTATACAACGTTCGTCGCTATGTATTTATATAATATTGTTCATACAAAAATGGCGATTAAAAATGGGAAGTGGGGGTAAGAGGGTGAGAAATACTTTACGACTTATCCTCATACCTACCAAATATACAAAAAAATCATTAAAATCGGTCGAGCCACAAACACCGTGACACGAGATATTTATATATATATACATTAAATTAGCTACATAGAGTAAAAAAAAATATATGTAGGTACATGGTTTCAGCTTGCAGAGCAGTTTAATTTTTTTGTAAGAAACATTTTCTATAGTAAAAATTGATTATTTTACCATAGAAATGCTGTATAAATATGCAGAATAAATTCAGGGCCTCTCTGGTGTGTAAAAAACACAAATGCTGGGTAAAATTGGGTGATCTATCAAATCCCAAGTGATTCGTAGGGTATAATACTAGGGTGGAGCGAAAAAAAAATTTTTTTCTTAGCTTTGGAGTATAATTTGTAGCTTATAAAAAAGAATTTTTTTTTTGAAATAAAAAATTTCTACTCAACATTTAGAGTTGGCCTACAGATTTTTAAAATAATTTAAATTTTTAGTTTGTATTTTTATTGTATTTTTGGTTTGTATTTTATTTGAATTTTTTTTTGAAAACATTTGAGAATTGACGAATTTAGTCATTTCTACCCAACTTTCACTATAATATGGCAATTTAAAAAAAAGTTGAAAAAAATAACATATTACTTTTTTTGTATTACAGTTTTTTGTATGACTACATAGGGGTTATTCACTTTTCTATACCCCCCCCCCCCCTTTCCTTTACTCCCTCCATGTAGGTAGTAGAACTCATGACGTTTAGTAAAAAATTGTAATAATTTAATGCTGAATAAAATAATTTGATTTGACATGCCAGATCTCCTTTGACCCCGCCCCAGATTTTTTCTAAAATGAATATAGTTGGAGGTTTTGACGTATATTATTCTATGCCAGTGAAAGTTTCTTCTATTTTTTTCCCACAGCATTTCGTAATGTCAAATTATAAATCTAACATTCGTATTGTGTCCGTCTCATCCTTCCCACGATTGGGGGCTTGCGAAAGTATAACTAGATCATGTGGGTATATGTAATAATTATTTCATAACAGTAATTGTTCGTTAGAATTATATTATACTACCGATTTATCCTCGGGTGCTTCCCTATACGGTAGATAAGTTATCTATACTAATATTATAAAGAGGTAAAGTTTGTAAGTTTGTGACGTTGTAGGGGGTAATCTCTGGATCTACTGAACAGATTTAGATGAAATTTGGTAAAAAGATAGTTTGAGACTCTGGGAAGGACATAGGATTCTTTTTATCCCAGAAATCGTCGTTTAAGGGGGTGAAAATAGGGATGAAAGTTTTTATTGGGAATCAAACGCTAGTATATATATGTACTTAAAAATAGTTAGGTATAGTAAGCGTATCGTATAAGATATTTGCTATAGCGGACTTTTCTGTAGATCTTTTTAAGACTTCCAATTTTATAATACATTGTTTTGATGTATCTCTAAAGTTTTAGCCAGCTATGTATTCTAGGCTCAGTCATTTTGTACAAACTATTTACAAATTTTATACACAAATGTTATATACATAATATGTATTACATATATACGTCGTTTACCTCTCTTTCTATTGGTGAAAACCGTATAAATATCTGTTGCCTGGCTTAGAAGCGACTAATTTATCCTGCCACGGCCAGAAAATAAAAACAAATGATTTTTTTATAATAGCGTCACCTACTGGGTCCAAGTATAACTAAGAATCATCCCATAACTTCGCAAAAATATCATCAAAATCGGTCTAGCCTTTTAGGAGTACATGAATTTTATACATGTATTATAAAGATGTTATTTTAAACAACGTATGGAGCCCTTTTTAAAGTCCCACTGCTGGGTACTGGCCTCCCATTTCAATATGATGGGGATCAGGCTATAATCCATCCTAGCCAAGTGCGGTTTGGCGGAAAAATTTAAAGATTATTATATTAAACATATCTTTTGTTTGTTCACAGCAGAAGTAAAAAAGCAACATGGCGGATACAGACACGGAGACTCTGCCAAACGGCACTGGGCCCTTGTCTGCTGAAGAGGAGGAGAGATTGAAGCAACGTCCCGCCGATATTGATGCTGTGAGTAGCATTTTTCTTTAATAGTTATCATCTAACGATGTCAGGTTTTCACCATGGCAGGATATTTGGTAATCTATACATCTATACTATAATATTATAAAGAGATAAAGTTTGTGGGTTTGTGAGTTTGTGACGTTGTAGGGGGTAATCTCTGGATCTACTGTAGCGATTTAGATGAAATTTGGTAAGAAGATAGTTTGCAACCCTAGGAAGGACATAGGATACTTTTTATCTCGGAAATCATCCCTTAAGGGAGTGAAAATGGGGATGAAAGTTGGTATGGGGAATCAAAGTTTGTATTGGACGAACACGAGCGAAGCGAGGGTGAGACGCTAGTATATAATAAAATTCTGAGTTGAATATTATACATTAAATATTTTTTGCAAAATCTTATTGAAATTATAGTTTTTAGAATTTTGACCGTCTATATGTCTGTCTGTGTGTGACCGCATCACGAGAAAACCACAGAACGGATTTTGATGAAATTTAGTATGGTTATTTGCTTATTTGTTATATGTTATTTGCATATTGCTGGTGGTTTTCCTTCGCCGTAAGACGAGTGGTGATCATGTTTAAAAAACATTGGCACATCAAAATATGCGAGACCCGGGATTTGAACTCGCTTCACTCGGTTTCCCAAGCAAGCGCGTTACCACTGAGTTACCACTTACCACCACCTGACCAACCTAAACCAACGAGCCTTGGCTAATACTTAAATTTATTATTAGCAGTGAGTCTGTTGAGATTTCCCATTGATAATGTAAACAATATACACATCAAATAACAAATTATTTAATTATTAATGCTAAAACACATTTATTACTCTGACCAAAATATATACAACTAGCATTGCCCGCGGCTCCGCCCGCGTTCAGATGACCAAAAACCGAATTCTTAGGTTTTACATATTAGTATAGGTACTCTTACAATGCAGTTTTTGTATTTTTTCTCAGAAATGAGATATTTTCCCCGGATAACCAGCCATTATAGTACCAAATTTCATCAAAATCCCTTCAGTGGTTTTTCTGTGATGCGGTAACAGACAGACAGACAAAAGTTCTAAAAACTCCGTATCGATAATAATGTTTGTTTCAATAAGATTTTCCAAAAAATATTTAATGTACAGATTCGGCTTAGTTACAATTTTATTATATGTATAGGTATACATATTTGTCCTTGATTCTTGATGTTAATGTGTTTTTTTTTCTTGCTTACATTTAGGTATGAACAGAGGTTTTTGTACTATTTAAATGTATGGTAATAGCATAAAGCAAGATAAAACGAATGATTCATTATTTACAATTTGTGATCTCAGAGACCTTTACAGACCTCACGGGTTATCTCGTTACCTAAAGTACTTCCAGTAGGAAGTACTTTAGGTAACGAGATAAAAAGTTGCAGTCTAAATAACGACATAGGATTAGGTTTTAGGTACATGTTTTACTTAACCGTCTGTGATGAAGTTCAATGCGTAGTAAGAACTCTCAATGAATTATTGCGTTCATAAATTCTTCCGCCCATTAAACAAATTGCAAGACGATCTAGATGTTCTAGGACTTTAAGAGATTACTAGCTTGTCTCATGGGAATGTATCTGTCATTTAATTTTTTTTTTTGCACGAAATAATCTATATCATTATGAAGTGCTAGCGATTAATCCTTGCTTCGCTCGGGTTCGTCCCTAGATACGTTTTGTTGGTTAGTATGGAATAGACAAATTGTATATATATATATATATAATATGATGAGTTGTTGTGAGTTGTATTATAACGTGTTTTCCCGCGGTAAAAAGTAACCTATGTCACTCACTCTCCAACTATCTCCACGCAACAAATCACGTGTAAAAAGGACAAATAAACAAACACATTTTCACATTTACAATATTAAGTCAAATATTAGCGTAATTCTAAGAGAGTATTATTAACCTTGTGTTTAATAAAATTCTGTTATGTTTCAGGATGTTCGCGAAATGGAGCGCAGGAAACGTGTGGAAGCGCTCATGTCGTCCAAGCTGTTCCGCGAGGAGTTGGAGCGGGTACTGGACCAGCAGCTGCACGAGGGCAATGATGCTCCCCTCCTGCAGAGGATCAGGGAGATGGTTGGTGGACGTCTCCATACTGGGAGTCTTAGGGTATGTTTTTAGAGTCCAAATTCATCTATTGTTCGAAATGATATATTTAGGTTAAGAACGGTTGATAAAGAATCTAAATTAAATTTAAAAACTGCCTTAGTAAGTGCTTCAGACTGCTTGAGAGTGGTATATATAATGGTATATTACTTGGAAGTGTACCTTTTGTGGCTAAAAAGTTATAATTTTTTTTGTAAATTGAAGATCTTATATTAGTATATTATGTTAAAAATTCCTTTTACTTTAATATCTATATTTTTTACGGATTCAAAGTGATTTTTTTTAAATTATATATGACCTATTTCATATATATACTTATTGACGTAAAGAGTTCCAGACATATTGTACTATCTATCTATTCAGCCCTTTTTAACGTCCCACTGCTGGGCGTGGGCCTCCCTTCAATACGAGGGGGATCAGGCCATAGTCCACCACGCTGACCAAGTGCAGATTGGCTGATTGATTGAAATATTGCTATTTGTAAAATTCTTAACGGTTTTCTACCGATCTTCAGGGTCCGAGTTGTGTGCTTCCAATCAACGACATCCGCGGTATAGAAGGCGTCGGCTACGAGAAGGGCGAGAAAATTCTCCGTTGCAAGTTGGCTGCAGTCTACCGCTTGGTCGATCTGTTCGGGTGGACTCAAAGTAAGGTTTTATTCTAATATTAGTAACTTATCCTTGCTTCGCTAGAGTTTTACAGGATCCCATCCATATTAATATTATAAATGTGAAAGTGTGTTTGTTTGTTTGTTTTTCTTTCACGTCGAAACGGAGTGACGGCTTGGCGTGATTTTTTGTGTGAAGATAGTTGGAGGGCTCGAGACTACTTTTTACCGCGGGAGATTATCTAATTCCTACGGGAAAACACGTTATAGTATAATTCAAAAAAAAATTATGATCAGAATTATTTGAAACTTGGTATTATTAATGCTCTTCAATTAGACGGACCAAAGGGAGTCTAAGTGCGAAAAACAAGTCCACTTTATTTACATTTACATTTTTGCTTTTCAATAAAATTAAATAAATACGCGTATTAATATTTTTCCAAATTCATGTTATCAGGGGATAAAATAGGCGATGAAAGTTTGTATGAAGCTACCTAAACTACATTAAACTACTTTTTCGAGTGTTTTTTGTAGTTTTTAGCGCGAGTAATATTAAGTTAAAGTTAATATTATAAATGCAAAAGTTTGGATGGATGTTTGTTACTCTTTCATGCCAGAATAGCTTAATGGATCTGGATGAAATTTTGCACAGGGATAGATTATAGTCTGGAATAGCGCATAGGTAACTTTTTATCCCGGAAGAATGTACGAATCCCGTGGGATAGATTTCCTTTTACTTTTCACTAGGGACGAACCCGAGCTCTCTCTCTTTGGATGTGTAGCTACTCGATCCAGGTCATACTTTATCTGTATATTTCATCCAAAACCGTTCAGACATTTAAGCGAGGAGAAGTGACAAACACAAATCACGAACTTACGCATTTAGTATTTCCAAATAGTAATTTTTAAGTAAGTTTCCAAATAATATTTTAACTCTATAATAAAAATTTAATCTTGGAATTTCAAATAAAACTATTTTTTCGGATACTTTGATATATTTTGATTTTTGGTTCCCGATTATTCGAATGCTTCAGGCATCGAAATAAATTCTGCTTCTTTATAATATTAGTATAGATCTAACCATATTATTCTTTTAGTTTACATGATATCTCCATTTTGTCCCTTACAGCTGGTATAAGCGGTCAGATAACCGCTCGCCTGAACACTGCCGTGGAACAGGTCCTGACCACCCCGCGCGGTCTCTTGCCCCACGAAGTGACCGCCTCGTCGCTGGTCAAGGTCGACATGCAGGGGGTTGTTCAGGACCAGGGGACCACCAACTTCCCTGTCAACGTTGAAGGTAGTTGTTTGATTGATAATAATTTTTTTTACAGGCCCCGTAGCTTACCATGGAACTAGATGGTGCTGTGTGTTAATGTACCAACATATTTTTTTTTGCTGTCCATACCACGTGACAAATGTTTTAACAATCATATATTCTTTATTGCACTAAACAAGTAATAAAAAAAATACATAGAAAATGACGTGGACAAAGGTGGACTTATCTCTATAAGAGATCTCTTCCAGTCAACCCATGCATGTGGGAAATAGTGTCAAGTAGCGGGACAGAAAGAGAAAGTGCAAAGAAACGATAAGAAAGTATATAAGAATAATCATAAGTAAAACAAAATAAATACAATATATACATAAACATACATATATACATAAACATACATATATACATAAACATACTTATATTATTACAAAACAGAAATGTACACATTTTTCAATTATGAGTTAGAAAGTAATTTTTCATATTGATTTTAAAGGCATCATTAGAACAATTGGGCTATTTAGACGGTGGCGGCGGTGGTGAGAAGTTACGAATCATATTGCCCGGGCAAATCTTTTTGTGTGAAAATACGGAGAAACTGAATTTTCTCAGATATGAGATCTACCTAGATCGGTTTTTCGTTCCCGCAAACCCTCACATTGCAAATTTCGATCGAAATCGCTAGAGCCGTTTTTAAGAACGTGATTACTAATATGTATCTAATACCTTTAAACGAGCAATTCTTGTATATTCATTTATTTATATATACAGGTGATCTCGGAAACGGCTCTAACGATATCGTTGAAATTTGTTGTGTGGGGGTTTTAGGAGGCGAAAAATCTATCTAGATTATTCTTATGTCTGGAAAAACGCGTGTTTTCCAGTTTTTATGCGGTTTTCTTTCGCATTATTTCACAAAAAAATATGGTCGCTAATTTCGCACGCTCGGTATAAGTATCGTGGCCAAGCCGCAAGGTTGACAATCACAGGTGTGTTTATTTAAGTTTATAGAATTTTTGTTTTTAAGCTAAATTAAAAAGATCTTCTCATTACGAACAAGTCTTTTGAACACGAGAAACATTTAGAAAGATATAAGATATTATGACACTTGATCAGTAGAACTAAGAACATTAATTAGAAAGAATATGTTAATTATATAACCTAGACTTAAAGCTATCGAAAGTTTTAGAATATTTTATTTCTTTCGGTAAACTATTACAGAGTTTTGCTTCCTCAAAAGTTATAGTTTTATTATTTACTAGCTCCGCCCGCGTTCAGATTACCAATAACCAAATTCTTAGGTTTTACATATTAATATACTCTAAATATGCAGTTTTTGTATTTTTGCTCAGAAATGAGATATTTTCCTGCGGTAAGAAGTATCCTATATGTTGACCCGGATAACCAGCTATCATCATATCAAATTTCATCAAAATCTGTCTAGTGGTTTTTTCGTGATGCGGTAACAGACAGAGAAACAAAAATTCTAAAAACTATAAATTCGGACCCTGTATCGATAATAATGTCTATTTCAATTAGATTTTCCAAAAAATATTTAATGTACAGATTCGACTTAGTTACGATTTTAATATATATATGTATAGATTTATTTAATATACACATATACCATGTATCACCGCAGGTTTCTCCCTGCACGCGTCGGTGCACGCGGCGCGGCCGGACGTGCGCTGCGTGCTGCACGTGCGCTCGGCCGGCGCGCTGGCCGTGTCCGCCACGCGCCGCGGCCTGCTGCCGCTGTGCAGCGAGGCCGCGCTGCTCGGTGACGTGGCCTACCACCGCGTGCCCAATGGTGAGTGGTGGGTGATCTAGGGACAGGGTGTTGGTAAACAGTTGGCTAAGTGGGTGTGTCTCCTCCAAAGTGCGTTCGCCTTGTCGTGGTGTGGGGGGGGGGGGGGGGTCAGTAGTGCCCGGCAATCCAGTTGAGCTAGCTGAGTAGTACTGGCTTTCTCTGGCCGGTGAGTCCCACACCTCGTGCCTAAAATGGGGGGGTCAGTGTAGCCAACTTAGGGGCTTTCCCCGCCCAAATTTAGGAGTAAATGTGATAATTTCACCGGAGATTTTTTCTTCTTCTTCCTCATTCCCTCACTGATGAGGATCATTACCACTTATGATTTTATGAGTAGCTGGGATTTTTTAGGGAGATTTTTTTAATTATATTACTTTTTTTATAATTTTTAAGTTAAATGTTTATACGCAATTATTATAATAATAACCATAAAAAATGTTTTTAAAAATTAAAAAAAAAAATAGATAAAAACCTATATTTTATATAAGAAGGTATGAAAGGATTAGTTAAAAGAGGGAAGAGGGTTAGTGAAGGTTGGGTACGAGTCTAGCTGTAGATTAAAATATATGTATATATTTTAAAATATATTAAATATATTTATAATATAAATATATTAAAACAAATTCTATCTCTTACCCTCTCAAATGTTTTGATTGGATATTAAAAAAATCCTCACCAAACATGAGCCCTATAGCTCAACTCTAAGGGGTCGCTATTTTTATTTTAGTTTCCCATTTAATTAACATGGGAAAAAATCTTTTTCTTTTTTAAATTGAATTTACACATATTTTCTCAATTTTTTACAAAAATCCATTTCATATTCTTAAAGTAGTCTTTTGAGCTTTACAAAACTCTAAGGCAAAGTATGATTACCTTTACTGAATTTTTAGAAATGGCAATTTTGCATTTGGAATTTTTATGCCATCTTGTGGCAAGTTACAGCTATAGTCCTTTTTTATTCTAGTATATTGTCGTATAAGTACTAAATCCGTCTGGTCGTTACAACATGAAAGTGTAACAAACATACATACAAATACTAACTTATACATAACAGTGTTGTTAATAGAATACAGTGATAGCATGAACTTTAACTTAATCACGGTATAACATATGAGTTAATTTGTTTGGATGTTTGTTACACAATCACGCCAGAATGGCTGCACGGATCTGGATAAAATTTGGCACAGAGATAGATTATAGTCTGGAATAGCACATAGGTTACTTTTTATCCCGGAAAAGTGTACGCTTCCCGTGGGATAGATTTATTTTTGTTTTTCTAGAGGTGCTATTAAAATAAATGTATCCATCGACACACTCACATCGGACTACTATTAAGTGTTTGTATCTTTGTTACGCTGTCACTCTGAAAGGACTGGAAGGATTTGAATAACAATTAAGTATACTCCGCTAATCACTTCCATATTAACATATCAAACCAGGTACCCTCGACAATGAGGAACGAGACAAGTTGGTGCGCGCCCTGGGTCCTCACGCCAAGGTGCTGATGCTGAGCGGTGGTGGTGCCCTCTGCTGCGGAGCCACCCTGGAGGAAGCCTTCTTCCAGGCCAAGAACCTGAACGCGGCGTGTGAGGTGCAGCTCCGCCTGGCTTCCTTGCCGCTGGATGAGCTGTACATCCTGGATGAGGAGACCAGACGACAGGTGGGTTGGAAATGAATAATAAATAAATAAGTATATTGGGACATTAACATACAGCAGCGCCATCTAGTTCCATGGTATAAAGCTACGAGGCTTGTGTTATGAATACCAGATAGTTGATTCACTACAACATACTCGTATATAACTTTAAATACATACATATTATAAATATAAACACCCATGACTGGAGTACAAAATTCGTGTCCATTACACAAATGAATGCCCTGAGCGGGGCTCGAACTCGCGACCTCTGGCATAGCCAGTACACTACAAACTGAGCCAAACGTGTCGTCATAATTATACTTGTGTGATTTCGAATTCGTGGTAATAATTTCAAATTGATTAGTATTAACGTATTATATGAATAGTAAAGGCAGTGGTAGCCCTGTGGTAACGTGTTCACTTGTGACATCGAGTGAAGCGGGTTCAAATCCCGGGTCTCGCACCTCTGATATTTTCATGTGCGAATCATTTCTAACATGATCACCATTTGTCTTACTGTGAAGAAAACTATTAAAGCTATTTATTTTTGTTTTATTTCCATATAAATTGTATGACAACTACAAGTTACTACCTAAAACCGATAAATCTATGCAATTTTATAATATACATGCACTAGCATTGCTCGCGGCTCCGCCCGCGTTCAGATGACCAAAAACAAAATTCTTAGGTTTTACATATCAGTATACTCAAACATTGCAGTTTTTGTTTTTTTTCTCAGAAATGAGACATTTCCCGCGGTAAAAAGTATCCTAGATGTTTACCCGAATAACCAGCTATCATCATACCAAATTTCATCAAAATCTCTCCAGTGGTTTTTTCGTGATGCGGTAACAGACAGACAGACAAAAATTCCAAAAACTATAGATTTGACCTCTGTATCGATAGTAAATAGTAATGTCTATTTCAATAAGATTTTCTAAAAAATATTTAATGTATAGATTCGGCTTAGTTACAATTTTATTATATGTATAGATAGATAAATTTAAAAAATTATATATTATTCGTTTTCGTACGAGAAAGTGAAATGGAAACAAACACTTTTTTGCACACTGTACCTGGACAGTGCACAAACGTCATTCGAGCCAGGTGTTGATTCGCTCGAGATACACAAATATTATTATTATGTTATTTTTTCTTAGAGTCAATAATGTCCCAAATAAGTGTTACGTTAGATTATTTTTGTTACTTTAAAAAAAAATTAAATGTTTCATGCTACGGAACCCTCAGGTGTGCGAGTCAGACTCGCACTTGACCGGTTTTCTTTTTCATTCTCTCACTCTCTCTCTCTCTATATCTACATTCCAGATGTTCGAGTCTTCCCGCAAGCCGCCGTCTGACGCCAACAAGTGGCGTGTTGGAGGCGAAGAGTTTGAGGCTCTGATGCGAATGCTGGATAATGCTGGCTTCCGTACTGGATACATCTATAGACACCCTCTTATCAAGGTTAGTTTTTGGAGGTTTGGAGCACGGTTCATCGCTCACACAAAAACAAATCTATCCCACGGGAACTGTACATTTTTCGGGATAAAAAGTAGCCTATGTGTTATTCTGATGTATGCTAGCTATGTTATTGTAAAGTTTCATTACAATCCGTTCAGCAGATTTTGCGTGAAAGAGTAACAAACATCCATACATCTATGCATCCAGACATCCATACATCCTCACTATTTTTTGCATTTATAATGTTAGTAGGATTAAAATGTGTTTGTTTGTTTACTCCATGTAAATTTGGGCTACGCCATTATTTTTACCTAAAAAAATGCTGCAATACTAAATTCAACAACAGCGATGGCGATACTGTTTTATATAAGTTTGTGGCACTGTATTTTGCTTTCCGCGTCTACTGTATATTTATATATTTTTTTCTTAGCCTTAATGTCCCGTGGGATTGGAGGGAATATATCAATCATCAAAAAAAACATCAAATACTTTTATTTTTAGGGTTCCGTACCCGAAGGGTACCAACCGAACCCTATTACTAAGCTTCCACTATCCGTCTGTCTGTCTGTCAGCAGGCTGCATTTTATGAACCGTTCTAAGATAGACAGTAGCACTTCTGGCTATAGATTCTCTTGAGACCAACTCTAAGTTGGTCAAAGACTGTATGGATAATCTGAATGTCCTGGGCACATCCAACAGAGTCACCCTCAGATGGGTCCCGGGTCACTCAGGCATAGATGGGAACGAAAAGGCTGATGCATTGGCAAGAAGGGGCGCTGAAACCCCAGTTTGTGGCTCAGAACCATTCTGTGGCATTGCAAAACAACATGCCTATTCAATTCTCAAAATTCTCTGCAATCGCCAAGCACTTCAAGAGTGGCAATCCGCTTCTGGACAAATACACTCTAAAGCGCTAATTAAGGGATATCGCAAAAAGTTTACAAAAGAGTTGCTTCAACTCAACAAGTATAAAACCAGTGCGGTAACCAGAATACTTACTGGTCACTGCAAACTCAATAAACATATGTTCACCCTCGGCCTCAGTCAGACCGCAATGTGCAGACTATGCCATGAGACAGAGGAAACTGCTATGCACATCCTCTGCTCGTGCGGTCCACTCATGCACCGCAGAAGTATCTATTTAGGGCAGCATATTATGCAACCGGAAGAGATACAGATGCTCCCCGCTCAGAAAATCTGGAAGTTCCTGGAGTCAACAGGACTAAGCGGAGAACTGTGAACTCACTATAAAGGGAGCTACAATGGACCAAAACTGGTCGACGTAGCCAGGGCCGACTTCGGCACCACACCCAACACTAACAATAATAATAATAGACAGTAGAAATTTTTACGGAGTATGTGTTTCTATTGCCGCTATAATAACAATTAACAATAAATATCCAAGATGGCGTATTTCAAAATGGCCGCCATGCAAATTAATTACAAGATCGATACGGCGCGGCGCGGCGGATGGTACCTTTCGTTTGCGAGTCCGACTCGCACTTGACCGGCTTTATTTATGAATGTGTTAATGTGGAGGCCATATATAAATTTGAAAAAAAAAGGTTTCCTTATAGTTTACTTTTAAATATTTTTGAAATTGGTTGACTGATACCGTTTTTGCTTTTGTATATTTTTCTCTTTTAACTAAAAATCTAAATTTCCCCAACAGAATGACGTGCCCAAGCCCAAGAACGACGTGGAGGTGCCACCAGCCGTGTCCTCTCTTGGATATCTTCTCGAAGAGGAAGAGCTGTACAGGCAAGGGTGAGTGGGTTGATTGTCTGATCTGATGATGTGGAGCCAGGAGATGGATAGTGGAACTCTTCAATGGCTACTAGTGAAGCCTTAGAGTTTGGACTCGTTTGATGAGTCTTGTATATTACAGTTGGTGTCCTTAAACTGCCTCTGTGGTCTAGTGGGATTTCGATGAAATCTTTAGGTAATCTTCAGATTAGCCCAGCGGGCGATCTATGAATTTTGTTAGCGATCGGAAGTTTGGACGCGGGCGAAGCCGCTGTATAAATAAAAATAAATCACCAAAATGTATGTACGCGCATAACCTCCGATCGACTGCACCAAATCGGACAATTCTTTTTTGTGTTTGTTATTTATATATTTTTTTTGTGTTTGTTATTTATAGTTATATTGTCAGGACAAGTTTTGTACAGAAGAAAATTAAAAAGAAAAAAAAAATTTTTATATATTTTTTTAAAATTTTTATTTATTTCGCAGATTATGGAAGAAAGGCACAGGCAAAGCCGGGGAGCGCACCCGCTGGCTGAACTCGCCCAACGTGTACCAGAAAGTTGAGGTCTTGGAGACCGGTACCAGTGACCCCAAGAAGATCACCAAGGTAGAATACTTGAGGGTTGAAGCTGAGTAAGGGCTTACGGTGCATTACACCCCTGGGTCTAACAGGGGGTTGTATTTTTTTTGGTTAATTTTTGGGAGGAAATTAGGGGGGTTAGACCCAGGCCTTTGGGGGTTATCTTTGAAACCGTTGCAATAGGATTTCTCTTTTTTTTGTGTATATCTGTTTAAATATTACTGTCGATTGTTTTTTCATTTGAGAAATCCAATGTTTGGTTTATTTTTCTATTTTTTTTTCTATATATAACTAATAATGTTAACTAAGTCGAAGGTGTAAACTTCTTTTTTTTTACGTAATCTAAGGACTAACATGTGTGTTGATCTTTTGCTTGATGCTTGAGATTTTTTGTAATAATACCAAAAAATAATAATATTATTATATAAAAAATAATAGAAATAGGTCGTTTGGGATATAAATTCCTAATGTTTATAATGTTCCATAGATTACAAATTGTGTGCTCTTTAAAAAAAAACGAACGTAGGCATAGATAATAAATTTTATTTAAAAATAAATCTTGATGTTACGTTATTAATTATATTTTTTTCAAGAAAACACTGAGAGTATATATTATAAAGAGTCAAAATTGCATTTTATTATATATGTATATAATATATAGATAACGTGAATTTTTTATAGTTTTTTTTTATATTTATTGAAAAAGTAAAATTTAAAAAAGAAACGCATGTTTGTAAGTTTTGATATTTTTTTAAATTTCTTTTTACAGTTTTTTTATATATTTAAAACAAATTTAAATTTTAGTTAAATAACGATTCAAATATTTAAAATAGAACATTATATTAGTTCTTAGAAAGGTAGAATATATTATATCGCTAAAAATAAATGGCATTTATTAAAAAAAAAGAAAAAAGAAAAAAAATATAATTTGTAGAGTCCTTTTAAATATTGTTAATTCAATGTCATCTTTATTAGTCTAGAGCTATTTGTGGGTTGCCAATGTACATCGATTATTTTTTTTAAATCCAAAAAAAGTGAAAATTTTTTTTCCACAATTTCAAATATTAAGGATTGATTGATTTATCATAAAAGCTATGTTTAAAACATTTTTTTTAGTTTAACTAAAAATAGTTTTGTCAACGTTACTGTAGAAAAAAAATTCTCCATTAAGTTACATATAAGAGGCAAAAATCACGATTTTTTGTCGGTTTTTATATTTTTATTGTATCAGAATAGACAAATCCGCGTGTAATAGCTAGTTATATATTCTCTTTGAAACATTCCTTATAATAAAAAATAAAAAAATAGGTATTTTTTTCGCAATCGCGCAAATTATCCGACTCTTTTTCTACATTTTTTTTTACTGTCAGTACATCGTGTTAGACATAAGTAATGGTATTTTACATATTTATATTAATATTAATTTGACTATTTGTGTGTATTCAGAAAATTTTTAGATTTGGCAAAAACTTGGCCCAGCGATTTTTTTAAATATTCTTCAAAAATAGATAAAAAATATTATTGTAATATCATTTCTAGTGTCAGCGAAAAAATTATAAAAAAAGTTTTTGCCAAAAATCATTAAAAAAACTCGCTTTCATATGATTTAGTGCTTATAAAATAATTATTAAAGATATATTTAAAAAAGTAACATCTATTTTTTTCTGTCACACACGAAATGCTATTGAATTTTTTTTGTTGTTTGATATTTTTTTAACTAATTGCTGTGTTTTTTTTTAATTGTGACTAATACAATAATGTTTTGCAGTGGGTGGACGCTAACAACGAAGAGGTAAATTGAGCCGCCATTTTCTTTTTTTTTACATCTTTTTCTTACTTTTATAGGTTCTGGGTATTTCTTATAGCTTTATTGGGTACTTGACATTTTTTTTTTATCAAAAAAACATTTTATTTTATGGAATTATATGAAAATATTGAAGTATGATTTTTTTGTCAACCTTACTGTATCGTTACTTTTTAGGTGTTTTTTTTTCTAAGATAAAGACAGTTTATTTAAATATTGCCGTTTGTTTCAAATATCTAAGAAAATAGTTTTTTTTTATTTCGTTTAGTGTATATCTTGAAGACACGTTTGGCCCAGTTTGTAGTGACCCTACTTGCTCTGCCAGCGCTCGCGGGTTCGAGTCCCGCTGGGGACATTAATTTGTCTATGGGCACGAATGTTTGTACTCCAGTCATGGGCGCTTATAGTTATAATATGTATGTATTTAAAGTTATATATGTGTAGTGTATCAACTATCAGGTATCCATAACACAAGCCTCGTAGCTTACCATGGAACTAGATGGTGCTGTGTGTTAATGTATCAACATATTTATTATATATTTATAATCTATATTTTATAAGTCAACTACCCAAGTCCTCTAAAAACGTCCATTACGGTCATTGCAGTCACATCTAAATATAATTATTTCTATTAACATTCTTTACACAGCGATTAATTTTTAATAATTTTTGGTGCTTCATATAAAATTCAACAGCATTTCATAACTACCCTGGTGGATAAAATTAATAAATTTATATATTTTATCCAATAAAAACATCGAGTTTGTACAGTGTAGGGCAAAAGAAAAATTAGATAAAGTGTTGCCATAAGAAAAACCTTTTCCCTGCACCTTTTTTTTGTTTTTTTTTTCCTTTGCAACTCTTGGGTCATCTATGTTGTGAATGTCTTATCATACAGTCATTTTAAATGCAATGAAATAGCTGTTTTTTTTTTAATTGAATGCAGATTTAATTTATGGCTTTGCATGGGAATACTTTACACTGAATGCATTTTTTTTTGTCATTAATTAAAAAAAATATATACTGTACATGCTCGATGATACCAGGATGGAAACGCTTTTTCGCACTATTTTTTCCTCGACTTTACTATTACTAACCCATTCCTTTGCTTTTAACATAGAACTGGCAACATTTTACTAATTCGTTCTTTTCTTTTCCCTACACGGTAATCGACGATTCTACAAAAAAAAATGGCAAAATATATGTCGAAATATATCATTTTGGAAAATGAAAAACAACAGTGGGTTCAAGATGGCTCCCCAGCTCATTCTGGTACTCCAGTCAAAATTGACACGCTCCAGTTTGTACCCAAAAACACCAATCCCAAGGAGTTTAAACAACTACAGCAGCAGGTATGTGGTTTTTTTTTTCTATTATAAATATAATATCATAAATGACATAAAATATGATTTTTTTTCTATTTTTTTCAAACTTATAATATAAATGACGTGTACAGATTAAAGATAATCGTCGTGCGGACAAGATAAGTGCTGGCCCACAGTCGCATATTTTGGAGGGTGTCACGTGGGACGAGGCTTCGAAACTTGTGGGTGAGGACGCAGTTAACACGCACACTGGTGATCATGTGGTAAGTTTATACATACATACATTCAAAAAATCTGTTTTTTTTTAATTGTAAGTAACCTTTATGGAAGATACAATTGAATTAACAGCTAAGTTTTTATATCTGTGGTAATATTGAATATTTACGAGTATTTATGAATTCTGTAACGTAAACATCTATTAATAGAAAATTAAATTGGATTTTTTATTGATAAGAGTCTTGAGATTGGATAGGGACCAAAAAATTATGATTAATAAAAAAAAAGTTTTTGTTTTCTTTGTGAAAATGTTTTGTTTTTTTGCAATTATAATTTAATCAATGTCTCTAATTTTTCACTGTCATTTTTTTCCCCTAGATGCCCTTCTATAAGAATATAGTTTTATTCTTCTGTCATATAGCAGTGTAGGGCGTCTAGGGACGCTGGATCATAAATATGTTATCTATACAAATAATAAAATTCTGAGTCCATTCTGTACATTAAATATTTTTTGGAAAATCTTATTGAAATTGATTTTATTATCGATGCAGAGTCCGAATCTATAGTTTTTAGAATTTTTATCTGTCTGTCTGTCTGTCTGTCTATCTGTCTGTCTGTTTGGAAACGCAACACGAGAAAACCACTGGACAGACTTTGATGAAATTCGATGTGATGATAGCTGGTTATCCTGGTCAACATATAAGATAATTTTACTGCAGGACAATATCTCATCTCTGAGAAATCTATACTAAACGTTAAAAAATAACTAGGGCTGAACCTGAGCTGAGCGAGAGTGAGTCGCTAGTCTATACTAATGTTATAAAAAATAAACACAACTCACCCTACCCCTAGGTACTGATGGGCGCAGCATCCAAGGGCATCATCCAACGCGGGTATCAACACAACGCGGCCGTGTACAGCGCGCCCTACGCCCGCAATCCCTTCGACCACGTCACAGACAACGAGATAGACGAGTACCGTCGCACTGTTGAGAGGAAACAGCGGCATGATTGTGAGTTAAAAAAATTAAAAGAAAAAATATATAAGAAAAAAAAGTTAAGTACCTGCGCTTTGGGATAGCTAGGATGGGTTACCGTGGTAATGGGTTAATTGATGTGGTATTATAGCAATGATGTGAAATGGAAAAATGTTTTTAGGGTTCCGTACCCAAAGGGTAAAACTGGACCCTATTACTAAGACTGCTGTCCGTCTGTCCGTCCGTCCGTCCGTCTGTCTGTGTGTCTGTGACCAGGCTTTATCTCATGAACCGTGATAGACAATAGAAATTTTCACAGATGATGTATTTCTGTTGCCGCTATAACAACAAATACTAAAAAATAGAATAAAATAAATATTTAAGGGGGCGAGATTATCTCATGCCCACCTGAAAACACGTTATAATACAATACAAAAAAATATTTATGATCAGAATTACTTGAAACTTTGTATTAATGCTCCTCAATACAATTAAATAAATACGTGTCTTAGCATTTTCCGCAATTCATCCCGTAAGGGGTAAAATAGGGGATGGAAATTTGTATGAACCCTATCTTTTAGTATTTTTTTGTAGTTTTAGCGCGAGCGAAACCGCGGGTTCTGCTAGTAATATATAACCATATAGAATTGAGGTCAAAGGAATAATCAAAATACAACGAAGTAATAGTGCCGGAGGTAAATGGAAAGACTAAAGTCTACTTAAAAATCTAGAATATGTTTTTTTTCCAGATGACACGGATATTTCTGAGTCGGAGGCGGTGAGTGCGGCGCAAGTGACGTCACCCAACACCGCGCCCTCCGACACCGAGGATGAGTCGCGTGATGGTGCGATTTTGTTATTTTTTTTACTTAATTAGGTCTTTTGTACAGAGCTAATAGACAGCTTTACAAAATTATAATATAATAATCTTTTTTAATTTTCAATTTTTTTTGTTTTTTCATATTATTTTTTTCATTTTTTTATATATATATATTTTTTGTGTATAAGTATAATATATTATAGTTATTTAAAAAAAATATCTAATTTGAATTCTTATTTGATTTGACAGTCATTTTTTCATACTAAGCTCAATATTGATATAAATTTTCCTAAACCAGTTTCGACAAAACTTTACAGAGCAACGCGTACTCCGGATAGAGACGAAGCAAGTGCCGGTGCGCAGTCAGCCTGAGGTCGTTCTCAGTGATGGTGAGTTTTTTTTTTAATTTTTGTTTTTTTTTTGTTTTTAAGCATTTTGACCCATCTCTTATGTTATATAGCATGTATACAGAACGGCTATTTTTGCATCGTAGTTTAGTTTTGCCGGCTAATCTAAGTGGAGATTTACCGTTTATATAATTTCTTTTTGATATCCCACTGCTGGGAGTGGGCTTTCCCCAAATATAAGGACCGTGGTCCTTGTAAGTGGTCACATGCGGTTTGAACAGAAACCTAACTCTTTTTTTTAAATAAAAGTAGCTTAAGTTACTCCTTATAACATCAGCTATCTGCCAGTAAAAGTCTCGTCAAAATAGACAGGTTTTTTTTAAATTGTGTTTTTCTTATTAGTACACTTTATCTGTATAGATTAAGGCTCTCAGACATGCAGGTTTCCTGACGATGTTTTCCTTCATCGTATTAGCAAACGTTGGAAATAGTTCACATAGTGTAAGACTCGGGGTTTGAACCCGGTTATTTCTGTTTCTAAAACGAGCAAGCTACCAATAGATTACTGATCTGATACAAACAATTTTTTAAAGTTACTTTTTAACGACAAAAAAATCGAAAAATAAAAAATAAATACTTAGAAAAAGAAAAAAAATGTATTTTTTATGTAATTATTTTTTTTTGTGAATTAAGTATATGACTTGTATTAACACTATTTAAATACATAATTTATATAATAATAAGATCAATATTTAGTCTGCACTTATAAAAGCCAATTTTAGTCCATAACTGTAGCTAAAATGGCATACGTATTATTATTTTTTTTAATATTTAATATTATTTTGTGTAATAGCCGCCATATTTAGATTAGCCAGCTAATCTAACATTTAGCCGTAGAGTTTTAGATATTTTTCTGACTTTTTTTATGACTAATCGTTTGATCTTGATACTTTTTTTCTATATATACAATTTTATTGGGTATTTGACTTTGTTTTTTTTTAATTATCATTTTTTTTTATATTAAAAAAAAGTAAAAAAGTTTTTTGGCTTGAGCAATTAACAATATTTTTTTCATATTTTTTTTTATTTCAAAAATGTTTTTTCTTTATATTTAAAAGTCAAACGCCCGCTATATATACATACATACATTGTAGTCCGCATGTCCGTTTGTTTGTAGTGGACACGACAGATTTCTTGGCGGCTGAACGCGAACACGCCGATCGGACTAGAGGTTTGTACATATCGTGTAATGCGCAGGTGGACATGCATTTTTATGTTTTTTTATTGTATTTTTGGTGTTTTTAACATATTAATTTATAAGATTTTCTCGAATATTTTACATTTTATATAAAACTATTTTTTTACCGTGGTTTTTTTGGTTCACATTTGGAATGAGAGTGAATCGTGACCGGGGATGTAATAGAACTCGAAAGTTACGAAAAAAATAGTTTTATTCAAAGTGTTTTTGATATATGAATGACACTCACATGCAAAGAAAAAAAATGGCATTTTTTTTGTATGTAGGTCCATACTTTTGGATTTTGGCATGTTTTGCACAATTTTTAACACACATGCACAAGCAGCATGTTTTCTTTTAAATATTTAATACAAAATATTAATATAAGTAACCTTTTTTATACCTTCTTTTCAATTCCTTTACCCAATATACATATATCTAATAATAGTAGGGTTACCAAAACTATTTATCAATAAGCTATTATATATTTCTTCTATAATTGAAAACGGGGTATTTTTTCTAAATTTCGTTTTATTAATCCAAAACCAATTCGCACCAAATAAGATTCAGCTCGGGATCCAAACCTGCTATCTGATGATGAAGTCTTCCTCGACTCCACGTCGTCTGTACCGTCTGGCACTTCCTCCGTGCCGGTTCATATTCAGATGCCTGTACAGGGGCCTGTTGTGATCCGACAATACACTACGACAGTGCAGGGGACTGTTGGGAGAGGTGAGCGGAGTGGGGGTGTAGGATTTTGTTTGTTTGTATGTGAGGGGTCAGTAGTGTAAAGAGAAAAAAAAGAAGTTTTATTTATTTACAGGCGGAGATGAGTGAAAGGGCCAAAGGGAAAGAGTGATAGAGATAGAAAATAAGAGCGGAATAAATTTGTAAAGATGAACATATGTATAGTAAACTAAAAAAAGGTCTGGAAAATAAACTTATGTATTTTATTAAAATATGAGATGATGTAAATAGTAATTGTTATTTAATATCAAATAATAATGATAACAAAAGAAGCAATGATGACATAAGCGAATCAACTATTAATGATTGATTGAATGGTTATGACGACTAATTATCAGTTAATTATAGTAAAAATAATGTAACAAAATATATATATATATATATATATATATATATATATATATATATTGATGTAGCTAATAAAGAATTGAGTGAAACAGTTTACATTTCTTAGTTATCTTAAATAAACATTATTTTGTATGTATTTCGAAATAGAAGGACATGAAGGAAGGCATGGTACAGGCAAAAGGTGTATGACAGAGTTGCGAGAGATAGGAAGTAAAATGAAATTAGTTTTCAACAGTGTATAAAAGTGATCTATATTGTGTGAAAGTATTTTTTAGTTATTTGAGAGAGATGTAAAAGAGATGAGTGAGTGAATTATAATAATTCAGATTTTCCATATCGCTAGCTTATGGTATACGTTAGTGCTTCGTGATAAAGATCATTTTCGTTTGTTTCTACATTTCATTCATTTTATTGTGCCAGGTTGTTGTCTTGTGACGTCATAGTTTACGTCATCCCATTCACATCGTATGTTGTCTGTATTTTAATATATCATATATATATATATATAAATTATCTGTTACATCTATGTATGTACATATTATTGAGTTTATCTATCGTTATTTATTTTTTAAATAATTCTATTATGTATTTTTCCCGCTCTAAATAACCCTCTTTTAGAGTTTTCACTAACATGGCTAACCAATCCCTAACAGGTACAAAACTATCAGAAACTAGTGAAGCTCGATCATCTCACAAGCGCTCCCTCCACAAATATTCACGAAACGTCAATTTTACTAATACAATAACTAAATACGAACCAGACAAACACCCAAAGTGTAAAATGAGCCTAAACACGAAACTTAACGACGAAAATGCCATAGCTATCTATAATCCCGGTAATTTTAGCAGTCGCTCCAGTCTTTTTTCTATTCCATCGCTAGAATGGGACTGTAAAGTAGATTTCTCTTTTCGCACTCGCTCTTTGCCTAGAAAGAGTAAAAAAGACGGCAATAAGTTGTATAGAACTAGATCTCACAGCAGTTTTATTAATTCATACATTAAAGATCCTGAACCAATACATTTTCATGTTCCTAAATGCAATTCTTGCGGTACAATTATTTCTTCTTATCCAAGAGAGTCTGTGAGAGAGGATAAGTTTAAAGGCGCACACTATTCCGATGGTAATATACCTGAAAAGTGTATAGATGAAATAGAATTTAGTAACGTTAAAGTTAAAGAGACGGCTGTACCAGTTTTGATGCCGATAACGTCAGAATTTGTAGAAAGTCAAGAGTTTAATGAAGATAATTATATAAGTGATATAGGAAATAGTTTTTCTTCAGCGAACTCGACGGTTATAGTAAAAAGCAATTCTGATGATATACCCAATAATAATTGTGAATTTGATGTGAATAAAAAAGATGACTACGACGAAAGTAATAGAGATGCTAAAATATACGAAAATTCTGAAATATATGAAGCAATACGTGTAGAAGTAATTGAAAGTAATAGTGAAGCTAATGATATTTCTTTAGAATCGACAGAAGGAGAATATCACAGTTTCATCGATGATTTAGAATTCGAACAGGCGGTTTATGAAAGTCCAGTGAGAGATCTTGTTGAAAAAGACATAAGAGATTATTCAGTACCCATAAATTTTTATTGCGATGACTATAATAAAAAAGAAAGTCCGAGAAAATCGCCTAAGAAAATAATTGATTTGCCCAAAAAGACGGTGTTAGAACCGATTCTAGAAGAATCTAAAAGCTCATATGATACATCTAATGATATTAATAAAAATGAATTGACTATAGATGACGATAATAATCAAGAAGCTGTAGACGAAGTTTTGTCTAAAAGTATAAAAACTGATAATCCTAATAGTAATTTAATTCAAAATGAACAGCAAATCTTAACAGTCAAAACAGATAAAGATATCAAAAATGACAGATATAGTTCTCTAAGTGGAACTAGTTCAATCGAAAGAGTAAGCTTTGATTCTACAGCGGAATTCGAAAAGTATGAGATAATATCCGATGTTGTAACTTCTATTTTAGGCAGAATTGATTTTAACATGTTTACTAAAGATGAAAATCTTAAAGTACCCGAAAAATTAAATGATGAAAAGATAAAAGAAAAAGCTGAGCAATACTTTTCTATAACGCAAATAGTAAAAGATATAGAACTTCAATTGCATTTAAATGAAACTGTTTCGACTGAAGTGAGCGAGACAGATGTTTACGATTCTCATAAGATTATTGAAGCTATAATGTATTATATTTTTAATTCGGTCTTCCATATCTGTAAGCAGAAGAAGAAAAAAATTAAGACAAAATCTATCAAAAATGTTGTTACTATTGTTGATTTTGAGGACATTTTATTCACTACTACAGTAAATTGGTTGAATTTCAGTCATAATAATCACGATTTTAATAATAATAATGATGCCTCTAAAAATTTACATCTTGAAGAAAATATTGGAGATTTGGAAACATATCTTCAAACAAACTTCATATCTGATAAATTAGACGAATTTTCTTTAATATTAAGTAAGAATGACAGCGAAGGGGCAGAATTAAGTAATAATGATATCAACGAGTCAACTATAAATGAAGGAAATGTAGCATTCGCTAATGATAGCAAAAATTATTTAATATCTAGTTTATTTGATAAATCTTTAAAATCATATGACGATCATAAGTTAAACGAGACTTATGTCATAGAGAATATGAACACAGCTTTCATTAATGACGAATCTTCATCATTTAATGGCAACATTTTTAAAGAATGTACTGAATCACCAATAAAACGTGTAGAAAGTAGTTTTATAGGTGACGATTTGAGCGTTCTATATGAAAAAGATGATACAATTTTAGGTTCGCCATTCGTTAAAAAGGCTAATGTTTTGCAAATGTCCCAAACTTCACATAGCGGTGGGATAAAATACTGGCTCTCTTTTGACGAAACTCTGCCAGTGGATGAACCGAAGAGTAAATTGCGTAGAAATAAGGAGTTGCCAAGTTTTCTAACAGTAGATTTTAAAGATAAAAGCGCACTTAATGATAACAATAATTTTGTTCTAACTGATGCTAGATCTGATTATGATGAAACTTTTCTAACAGAATCATGCTCAAATTATAATACATGTGAATCTAATTCAAGAATAGAAAATACCAATAGAGTAGATTTACTAGGAAAAGGGAAATTGATTTTTGATTCAAGACATAAGTCTAACAGACGTTTGTATTCAACATGGCCGTCGTATGAACATACTTTGTTCTATAGGATTGCCTCTGAATTCAGACTTTCGGAAAGTTTTGATTTAAGTAATTTGAACCATAGACTAGATAATAGCTTATAGTTATTTTTGTAGATTTACAGAGTAATATTTTTTTAATGTTTCTAAAAAATCAATTTTTTGTAACTTTCGGTTTAACTCAAAGCCTTTTCTTCAGTCAATTTTAGTTAAAAAAATCGGATTTTATGGTAAAATTTTGAAATTAATTCTGTGAAATTTATTTCATGAAAGATAGTTTCGTCTGGTTTGTATTTTCCTATTTCCCCATTATTTTTTCCATTTTTTTTTAATTTCTATGTGAATATAATGTATTTTAACTGTTCGCTATGTTTTTTTAATATTGCATGTGTTTTATATTAATTTTCTTTTAACCAGTTTAAAAAAAAACGGGAATTTTGTTTTTCGGATATTTTATTTCGAAGTGTAACATTTTTTGTTGTATGTATGTTCTTTCTGTATTGCTTGGTCATTGTTAAGAGTCTAATGTTATAAATATAATATTATGTCTGCCTTATTTGTTTTTCTTTAAGTCATTTTTTAACTACCCGCTTTTGACTGTTTTTTTTTTAATTTAATGAATAATGTCCATTTTTTTTTAATTTATTAGGGGATTAGCATATTGGCTTATGTTAGTTTTAGATATTTTTTTCGAATATTTGCCCGACCGTATAACTTTTTTTTTATTCCATAAATTTTTTGATTAAAAAGTAAACATGTGCGAACACATGTGTGAACGGTGGTTAGAACGAAATGTGACGTCAGATGCTATGCCCAATTTGTAATATTGATATTTATATGGTAGAGCCGTACCCGCGGCTTCGCCCGCGTTCAAACTTCCGATCGCTACCAAACTTCACAGGATCACCCGCTCGGCTAATCTGAAGATTGCCTGAAAATTTCATCAAAATCACTCCAGCCGTTTTGAAGTCCATAAGGAACATACATACACACATCGATTTTAATATTTGTTGTGTTTGATGGGAAATTAAATTCAAGTCATTTTAGCATCTAAAATATCAATATAACAGTAATTTAGGGATCACTTAAAAATTAGGACATGAGCGTTGAATGTGACGTCATGTCAAGCGCGCGAGGTTTTTTTTTTGTTTTTGTTTAATTAAAAAAAATTATCTTTTTTTTTTAATTAATTAAAACTTTCCAAGATTTTTATATTTTTTATTTTAAATTAAAGAAAAATAATGCCTATACTAATATGGACTTAGAATAATAATTGAACAGTCATTTGTGGGTAGTTATACATTTTGTGCTGTGTTCTAAAAAGATGCAACCAAAAAGAAATTTTTTTGCATTTTTTTTTATATACCGCTGGTTATTTTTGGTTGCAATCTTACTTTTTAATGCATGCTTAGCTTTTGGTTGGTTTCGGGATCGAAGCCTTCGGCGGTTGTCGATTAAGGGTGAGTTTCACATTTAAATTGTATGTTGTGCACATTTTTTTTGTATTGTGTTTTTTTTTATTTTATTTTTTTAATGCAATAGAATAAAATATTGCAAGTTTTCTACATACACATTTCTTTTTTCATTGTTGGTAAAACAAGTAGGTTAGCTATTTATTCTCAGCCAGTTAAATTTTAGAGTTAAATTTAAAATTTGAACTAATTTTAGAACAAATTAGTCTATTTTGGGTATCTCTATTCTTATTTTCTTTTTTTTTGTGATGCTGTAATGTTTTTTTTAATATTTTAGGCGAGCACACTGTGAACGGGGATCACTCTGACGCTCATCAAAGTACCTTCTCGCATAGCAGTAAAGAGGTATACAAACATTTTTCTATCTTTTCCTATTTTTTTGTATAGCAGAGAATAATTTTGTAACCTTCAGTGCTATTTTTATTAGTTTTAAAACATTAAGAAACTACCTTGTTTAGTGGGAAAAGTTAGAAATAATCTGGATCTCGACAAAATCGCCACCTACACAGGGTCTATAAATAGCCAAAATTTTTCCAGGATCGATAAGTGCAAAAAAACGTCAATATTATAATAATATCTTTCAATTTTAATGTCGCAAGTGTCGAGTAGTTGCTTATTAAAGGAAGCAAAAAGTGTATTCGCAATTAGTATTATTACAATTAAAAATGTGTGTGTCTGTTTGGTTGGTTTTTTAAAATATTATTTTATCATCGGTTTTACATAAAATTCGTTTTAATAGATTAGCTGTCCGCAAAATAGACGCAATAGTTAAACAATCGAAATTTTCATATATGACTCATGGGACAGGGAAACGGTTAAAATATTCGACCACATTTTAATCTTTTAATATTTTTTCGATTCAGGGCTCTCCATCCAAGGAGGTATCGACAGAAGAGTCTCCCAAGAAGGATAAGAAGAAGAAGAAGGGTCTCCGCACGCCCTCCTTCCTCAAGAAGAAGAAGGAAAAGAAGAAGGACAAGTCCAGCACGCCGCAACCCGCCTAGAGGTGTTTGTTAAACTGACTTAATAACAAAATATAATATTTATTTTTTATTTTACAGGCGAGCGGAAGCTAGTTCTAAGTAAAATTTATTTATTTGTTTGAATATCTGGCATAATCTCAGAAACTACGGAGATGATTCTAATAATTCTTTCACTAATAGGAAATTGGACAATTTTATTACAGATATCTTTTCATTTACAGATATTTTTTTTCTTTCACAGATATAATTCAAGAACAACACTGCCATCTCGCTTTCAAATTGTAATATTAAGGGTTCAAAATTATCGCATATTACCGCTTCTTTGTATTAATTCTGTAATTTTCGTGCGCAACCCACCAAGCTTGAAGCGCTCGACCGAGCAGTAGATTAGGTGTAGCGGACATACATACATATTTATTTGGTGTTAACGCTCTTCTCTTATGACTTGCCAATCGTCTTATGAAAAAAATGATATTTTTCCCACTTATTTCTGGCTCGTTTGTTAGTTTTGAAGGACACTCTTGCAATAAAATGTCTCGTAGAAATAATTTTAAATATTTGTTAAGTTCGGAAAGAATCGGAAAGTTACGGAAATAATTGAAATAATCCGGAAAATTAATGCTCAATATGGTCTTATGAAGTTTTCAACTGGCAACACTTTCTTTTGAAACTAATAGACGGTTTTTTGGTGCATTATTGTGTATTTCTTATAATGGCATGTAATGCTTTTCCATGTTGGGGAATTACCCTGTTCGTGCTTTTATTATAAATGATTGATTGATCAAGGTTGATAAATGTTAGATTTAACCATTTAAATTAAAAATTTAAATTAAAAATTAACAATCCAGGCATCTCAACTTATATATGGGACCATCTCGTGAAATATGAATGTATTAAAAACCAAGCAAACAAACGAACAGACCAATTTGACACACTTTCTACAATTTATAAACCTTGATCACCGAATACCGACATTGCACAGATGATACGACGGTTTCGGATATATAATACTAAAAATAAAAATAATATATAGCCTACATATTTTGTAGATTTTAACTTATTCCTTGTTTTTTTTTAATTTTTTTAAATAAAATATTTTTCCTTTCAAATTTTGACGTAAAATTTTCAACATGGTTTCTCAAAACGGTTTCGAATTTGTACGGAAATACCTCACATCTGCCATATTTAATGTATCCGCCTTCTAAAAACCATGTTGGGAAAAATACCGCCTTATTAATAAACCAAAGGCATGAATAAAAAATATATATAGACTTATTACTAATCTGTAGGCAGTAGTTTGAGATTTGCAAGTAAAGTTATATGTATCTATCTCTTTCGCACATATGGAAAATGAAAGAGAACGTAATACGTTTATTAATACGGCGGTAAAGTACATTATGTTAGAAGCAAGGCCCGATTCGATGAAACTTTTTATTTTTAATACTATATTTTATTTTGGGCCTCAACAATTTGACATTACCTAGAGTAAGTCTAGCGTTGTTAAAATGACAAGTTGGTTTTTTTTATTGATACGTTATGTGTTGTTTGGTTGATGACACTGTGGTCGGAGTTAGTTTGAGTTTTTCCGATTTTATCCGAGTCTAATTTGAGTTTTCCGAGTCGAACTGAGTTGGTCTGAGTATGAATATAGTTATAAAGAGTTTTATACGTGATTTTTAAATATAATTCAATGAAATTTTACTATTTTTAATATGTTACATATTTTATAGTGTTTTTATCAGTATTTTTTATTAGTATGCTAATTTCTGCTAGAACCGACCACGGTGTTGCCAGCGAAGTAACTATAGGCTGTTCGGAAAAGTGACTAGATATGTTTTCGAGCATCCTGTATTTATAAAAAATAATGTAAGTTACTTGTAATCTTTGAAATTATGGACACCGGCATTTTATGCGATTTTTGTGTATTTTTAAATGAAATAAATTATTAGTTTTAAAATCGGGACGTTTTTTTCCTCCTCCGTCACAAACACGGCTTAGGTTAAGTTTTTAGCTTAGACCTTGATTTTCAATGTTGGACCATTTTTGGTCCATTCTTGATTTTAACATAAAGTTAATCATTAAAACCATATAAAATTCTGGTCCATTTGAAATATAATACAGGTTTTGGATGGGCCATAATTGACAAAATGGACCAAAAATTGTACGAACTTGTAAATTAAGAGGAAAAGAGTTTATTTGTATCATGTATTTTTTTATTTCTACAATATATGCTGTTTGAAAGTTTATTATGTACTTGGGCGTTTTATTTTCTCCTTTTTGTTCTTTGGATGTTATATATAACAAGCGTTGCCCGCGGTCAGGTGACCAAAAACCAAATTCTTAGGTTTTACATATTAGTATACTCTTACATTGCAGTTTTTGTATTTTTTCTCAGAAATGAGATATTTTCCCGCGGTAAAAAGTATCTTATTTGATCCGGATAACCAGCTATCATCATACCAAATTTCATCAAAATCCCTCCAGTGGTTTTTCCGTGATGCGGTAACAGACAGACAGACGGAATATTTTACCTATTGTTTTTCCTAGAACTTGAAATTTATTTTTCTTACACACAATAATATTCACATTTTTTTTTGTTAATTTCACATCAAACTATCTCCATATTATAATTTTATAAGTTTTGCCTCGACTATTTTTTTTTAACCTAAGTTTTGCTCTTAAGAAAATTGTATAACAACTCCATAAAATAATGCTTTTAAATTATTTGACATTTTAAATAAAACTATCGGGAGTCTCTCCCGTGACCATGATTGCTGTAAAGCATTCGAAACTTCAGGAACCAGAAATGAAAAAATCCGAGAAGATAGTTTTAATTTAAACTCCTTAAAATATACATAAAAAGAAGAATATCAATTTTTTCTGACAATTATAAATAAATTACTTGTCAATTCAGAGTCCATTTAAAACTGTGAAATTTTTGTAAATTAACGTTTGAAACAATGATTTTGGAAATTAATCTAAAGTATGGACGAAACGACGACAGATGCGTGGAGATTTAGAGTAAGTTATTAGTTTTTAATGATAAAATTAAAATCGTTGAATAAAATGGAACTCGATACTTAAAAAATTATATAACGGCTAATTGTATAACTTTAAATTACCGTGTTCCATAATTATAGAAGAACTAGCAGATCCCGCGGCTTCGCTCGTTCTAGGAATCTAATATACGTATTGTTTTATTTATTTAAAGGTAAGGTAGATATAGGTAGGTTTCATACATACTTTCATTCCCTATTACCCCCTTATGAGATGAATTTCGAAAAATGCTAAAACACGTATTTATTTAATTATATTAAAAAGCGTTAATACCAAGTTTCAAGTAATTCTAATCATAAATAATTTTTGGGTTGTATATAACGTGTTTTCACGTAGGAATGAGATAATCTCCCGCAACAAAAAGTAGCCTATATCACTCTCCAGCTCGCCAACTATCCCCACACAAAAAATCACGCCAATCCGTCACTCCGTTTCGACGTGAATGAAAGGACAAACAAACAAACACTTTCACATTTCTAATATTAGTATGGATTACAGATTTTACCATCCAAAAAAGAACAGTCCCCATGCACCAACTGTCGTTGCGTCAAATCAAAAACCCGCGGCAGTAAAAAAGAGTTGAAATGCAAACGGTCCACCGTTCCCGATCCGTCACTACGGTCCATAGGACGGTCCATGAGTAAAAATTGTTGTACGTGCTGCTGTATGTTTTTAGAAATCTTGAAGGAAGCATTAAAAACTATAGAAGGAGATCCGAATACAAGAATAAGTGATTTTTTAGGAGAAATTTGCGATCTCTTATTGGCGTTAGCTAACGACTGCGTGTTGTTGTTGCGACGAGTGCGTCGCTGTTTTGTTGCGAGTTTATAACAAATAATAAATGATGCCTAATGGTGTGATTATTTAAGCCGATGTTTCATTTTAAAATATTTTTTTTAGTTTACAAATCTATCTCCATACTTACTCAAACCGATTTTGATAGTTTTCGTTCATATAACATGCGTGTTATTATTATAGAAAATTAGCGACTTAGGCACGCTTCGGTCGAGTACATAAAAGGTAAACCTTCAACTAAAGTTTTTTTGCGCCGGGAACCTTAGCAGGCGTATATAGAATAATCTACCAGAGTTTCATAACAGTCAGGTCAATGGCTTAGGTATGTATAGAGGACAAACATACACAAATATATTCATTTATAATACATATAATAAAATGATAACTAAATCGAATCTGTACATTAAATATTTTTTGGAAAATCTTATTGAAATAGACATTATTATCGATACAGAGTCCGAATCTATAGTTTTTAGAATTTTTGTCTGTCTGTCTGTTTGTCTGTTACCGCATCACAGAAAAACCACTGGGGGGATTTTGATGAAACTTGGTATGATGATAGCTGGTTATCCAGGTCATCATATAGGATACTTTTTACCGCGGGAAAATGTCTCATTTCTGAGAAAAAATACAAATCTGCAATGTAAGAGTATACTAATAAGTAAAACCTAAGAATTTGGTTTTTGGTCATCTGAACGCGGGCGGAGCCGCGGGCAATACTTGTTATACAATGTTATTACGACAAAATATACTTTTTATAATCTGATGTTGCAGAACCACTATTTCTTTGATGATTTTCTTTCTGCAGCTCTTTTCAGGATTGAGGTTCTTCCCAGCCGAATTGGTGATAGTCTCATCAGATGCTTAGTAAAAATTGTGAAAATTTAATATGGAATATTTATTTTAAACTTTATAATCAAATCGATATTTCTCTAAATGATAGGTTTTTTAAGGTCGGTTAATTTTCAAGTTAGTTTAGTATTAAAATAAAGCACAAAAATTATAATTATAACTTTATTAATACAATAAAATAACAATTATTTGTCTCGTACAATATTTAAACGCGTTTAAAATCGACAATTTTGTTATTATAACAAAAATAATAGTGTAAGTATCGACAAAATGTCATGCTACAACCGTTGCAAATAAAAAATGGATGCGTGTAAACTTAACGCGCGGTTGAAGTAAAACTTCTTTGGAAAATATCGCAATTAAATTAAAACAAATCAGTAATTAAATAAATAAGGCATATTACAATCATATATTTATAGAATATCATATACGGAAAGAATATAATATTATACATTTGTCAGACCATAACAACGGTTACCATGGCAACGTGGCAATGTATTCTATGTCATTCTCTCGCTGGCTTGATCCTATATATGTATTTGTGTTTGTCTCTTTCTAGTGTCGCATTTTCGTTTCATCGAGTTTCAAACCACAACAATTCTAAAGAAGTTTCACTTCAAAAATATTTAAAAAATAAATTGAAATCTATAACATAATGATATATTTTTTTTATTTTCATTCTTAAACGATTGTAGAATAATATTTTGTCTAAGTCTAGATTTGAACCCGCACCTACATGTGGGATAAAATGCATTTTGACATATTTTTTTTTAATAATAAGTAAATAATATGATTAAAGCTTAATAACTGTGATATGAAAGTAGTCTGAGAGACGAGGGTTATTTTAAAGGGGAAAATAATAATTGAATGAGATTTTTTTCTTTATATACTACGCGATATACCAATTGTGACATGCTTTTTTTAATGAATAGGTTATAAATCAAGGATGGTAACATTAAAATATTTTTTTATTGCAAAGTAATCATTTACCTTGTAATTTAATTTTAAATGTACATATATAAGCTCACTTCAAACAAAATCCAAATCAAAGTCTCGAAGATTTTTATGTTGGAATAATTTCCAAGATGATCACCACTTGCCTTACGGTGAAGGAAAACGCGAGGAAACCTGCATGTCTGAGAGAACCTAGCAAGTTTTTAGTATCTAGTAGGACTTAGTAGTTAGAACCTATACAAACCAGGCCTTCTGTAATATATAAAAGCTTATATCGGCAATAAAACAGTATGAATTCTATATGTTAAATCTATAAACTTAATTTCAACAGTCGTCTCTCGGACTATAAGTAAAAGTTAGTCTTGTTAAAATTAAATGCTGTTTTTTTTTTATACAATTCAGTGGGAAGAAAAAGAGCGTGGTATTGTCATAAAGCTTGTTTTTATAATAAAAATATGTGTGTTTATTTATTTTTTATATATTAATGAATAATATTTAAAAAAAATACTTTTTTATTGTCTTTCATAAGTGACGTTCAAAAATTATATTTCGTATGCATAGTGAGAAGAAATAAGTACAATATATGTATTAATTAATTTAATGTAATTGATTTTTCTATTAAATTAAATTTTTCTAAATATTCAATTTTCTATAAAATAACGTAAATAAAATATTTGATTTTTGTTTCAAACAAAATATTATACTGGCTTTATAAATTGAATGAAAAAGAAAAAAAAAACAAAACAGTTGGAAAACTTAGAAAAAAGTTTCTGAACTGAAAAAAGTTTAAGCTGTTAAAACAGCTTTCTTATTAAGGTAAAATATTTATTTATTTCATTAATATTATATTAGATGTTATATTTTTTTAAGGCATCTCGCATTAAAGTCATAAGTTCTTGATATAAAAGGCATTGTCGGCTCGAAGGTTTGCATATTTCTCGATGATCGACAGACACACCGTGCAGAGCGCCTATACCTGGGTCTGTGAAGGAAAAGGTAAATTAAGCACTAAACTAGATTTGGAAATGTACTAAATATTGTAATATTAAATGAGTTCAATGTTTGTATATGTGTATACATTTACTACGTGTATCTCGTAACCGCACTAATGATATGGATCAAGTCAGTACAACTCACCAGCAGAATGCACGCTGACGATGCGCAAGTACAGCACAGACATGAGCGTGCGGCAGCTCTCCACGAGGTTGCGCGCGGCGGGCGCGCCGGCGGCGGCCGCGCGCGACCAGCGCTCTTGCAGGGACAGGACGAGAGGGCAATCTGGGTTTAAATTAGACATTTTAAGGGTTAAAATTAGAGATTTTAAAGGTTTTAAAATTTGGTTTGGTTGTAATGGGGAAATAAACACAGGTTGGGTTCCTAGTCAATTTAATGTGAAGTTAATTTTAATTTAATCTGCAATCAAATTAATTATATGATTTGAGCGTAATTTTTCAAGTCTCAAAGAAATCGAGCTACCGAGCTGTTCTCATTCGTTACAGTTTTGAAGAAAACAACAAAAAGAATTAACGGTTATTATAACTTTTAGTTTAATAACCAAACACTATTTATATGGTAGCTATTTTTATTTTGCTTTGACTTTTTGACTTTAAATACAATTTTTTAAAAGTATACATATTACCGATAGCCTATGTTACTCTAGCTGTTAGTCTATCTGTAAACTGAAATTCATCCAAATCCGTTTAGCCGTTTCAGCGTGAAGACATAACAAACATACACACATACAAAGCTTCGCGTCTTTTAATAAAGTCTAATTAGTATACCTTTACAAATCTCCATTAGTTCGATGCTTCTTGCTGTGATTGGTGTTTTTATGTCAGCGAGAGGAGATCCTCTATGTGGGACTGAGTAGAACATAAAACCTGAGCTTTTAGTCCAAAGCGCTGCTCTTTTTTGTAATTGCTCTGCTGAAGGAAAACATTATTGAGCATAATTGAGCACGACTTAAAAGATTTGAGTAGCCACTTAGCTAGTACTGATAAAAAGTTTTTAAATAAACTAATTGGGTATCATTAACTTTAAATGAACAAAAATTATATAAAATACAAAATTTATTACATTAGAATTTCATTATAAAAAAATGGGATAATTTTTATTCTTAATTAATTAATATGTTCATATTTTTTTACAACTTACCATTCATTTCTGCCACATCATTATCATCACTACTTATATCATTACTATCACTATCCTTAACTATCACACTATTAACTATATCATTATCATTATTTCCGTTAATTTCATTAACATCATTATTATCGTTAATATCACAGGTTTTTTCTGTTTGGTTGTCGATGCAATGGTTGATTATATTATCGTTTTTACTTTCGATTATGTTTTGTTCGTTTTTGACATTCGTTCTTTGTATTTTTAAATGCGCTTCATAAGCTGAAATAAAAAAATAACATTTAAGTACATTGATTTTTTTTAATTTAATAAAGATAAGTTTAATTCTAGGAATTATTTTTGAAAATAAGTGTTCCTCCAGTGATCAAAATTTGACCATATTTTTTTAAATGATAACACTACTCGTCAATAGCTACTACACAAAAAAAAAAGAAAATCGTTTGACAAACAGACGAGAAAAAGGTACTGAACTGATTTGCCTATTTATTTATATAAATATATTATGAACGCTCTTTTTCTAGTGTCCGTTGAAAAATGTTTTTTTTTTAAATAAGGCTCAGTTTATTTTTTTATTAAATTAGGCTTAAATGGCAGCTTTCAAACACTTATAGAACTAAAAAAAATTAGGATTTTTTTATACGTTTTTTATCGTAGCATTTCGACAAAAAATTTTATTCAAATTTTTATTTTTATTCCAAAAAGATGAAACACCATAAACATTCTTATTCCTTACCTTCACAATACATATGTTTTATAAACAACCCCCCCTTGGAATGTCCCACCCATATGATGGGTCTCTCCCCCACCCCCAAGTCTAAGAGCTGCGACATCATCTGTTCCGCGCGATCGTGGAGACGAAGCCTGGTAAGAATTTGAATTAAAAATCATCAATTATGTCAACAACATCGTGTATTTATTTTAAATATTTAACGGTTAGTATGGAATAGATTGACTATATATTATACTAGCGATTCACTCTCGGTTCACTCGGGTTCGTCCCTAGCTTGCTTCACAATACAAACTTTCGTTCCCATTTTCACCCCCTTAAGGGGCAATTTCCGGGATAAAAAGTATCCCATGTCTTTCCCAGGGTCTCAACTATCTTCTTACCTAATTTCATCTAAATCAGTTCAGTAGATCCAGAGATTACCCCCTACAACGTCACAAACTCACAAACTTGACTTCTTTATACATAATATTAGTATAGATGATATACGGCGTATAACGTTCCCCAATAAACGGGCTATCTAATGCAAAAAGATTTTTCAAATTGGATTAGTAGTTCCTGAGATTAGCGCGTTCAAACAAACAAACAAACAAACAAACAAACAATCTCTTTATAATATTAGTTTAGATTATTGTTGAAACAATCCAACTAAGCATATTCAAACCTCATATCTTCTCCATTCTACGTGACATTAGCGAAGTAAATGAGTTCAACTGTCACGTTTTGAAGTCATTGACAAGAGAATTGAATAAAAGTATAAACAACAGTCATTGAGAAATTTAATTTAATCTAATACTTTCCTAAATTAAAATAAAACTATCTTTTCGGATTTTTTCGCGGATTTAGATATGTCTCCAGTGACCATGATTGCTGTAAAGCATTCGAAATGTCGTGAACCAAATTTCTAAAAAAATCTGCGAATAAATCCGAAAAGATTTGTTTTTTAAAATCTAAAATATAGTGGAATAGTTACGTTAAAAGAAATTTGCTTCCATCTTGAACGAAACATTGACTGATTCTGAACGTGTAACGATAAAAGACTTATCTGTAGCTAATATTTCTCGAGCTTATATCGTACAATAAGTAGGAATCGAAGCTGTATTAAACTTTCATATGAAACATTTTAGACTATTTTTCAATATTTATTTACATAAACTTTTGCCAAAAACAATCATATTTAAGTATTTAACGACATAAACTCACCTTTTTATCTCCTTCACCCATAATGGTCTCCACAAATATGGGTCGCTCGTATAATTTATCGATATCACCCTAGCACCAGGGTAATCCACCCTCACCCAATCTCTCGGCCAACAGGGTGAGTAGCACTCATCACAAACACACCCGCACCCTACACAATCGGTACACTTACACGACACTTTGTCAGTCGGATTCACTTCACTATCAGTCAAATTCACTTCACTATCAGTCAAATTCTCTTTATTATCAGTCGGATTCACTTCATAATTATGCTGATTCTCTTTCATGTCACTTTTGAACAGATCTTGAACGAACTGGGCTTGAGTTTCATAATTTTCATGGTTCATAAGCGATTCTGCGTAGAATTTTTCAGCAATAAATAAATTATCTTTTGGTAAAACTTTCACATCATTATTACCGTTTGTCTGTTCATTTTTCTGATGATCAGAAATTTCCTGGTCTAAAAGTGTGTTATTATAAAATTTGTCCGTTATAAAAATGTCATTATTTGGAAGAATTTTTTGTATATCTTTGTATATATTTGTAACCTGTATTTCAGATTCTTCTGTAGTCAATTTATCTCTTGCTTCATCATTTTCTCTTTCCGTATCATTTTCTCTTTCAATGTTAGCGTTTTTATCATTTTTATCAGATATTTCATCATTTTCACCACATTTTTCACTTTCAACGGTACATTTGCATGTTGATATAGAATGCGGTCGTCGTAAAGGAACTTTCGTTGGACCTTTCCCGTATTTCGACATCCACTCTCCTTGCCTCCACGTGTTCGCTAATGATCCTAAAACATAAAAAGGTATATACAAAAATATTCTTCCAACCCATTGATATACAAAACTCGAGATACACAATTAGCGTTTCAACAGTATCCTCAAAAAGAAGTGCATAATTCGAAATTGTGCGCTTTTTTCAAATATCTTTTGTTCATTGCATTTCGAATGAAAAAACAAAAACGCACATTGTTTTGTTTAAAAAAGTACTTTATGTGGTGTGCGTAAGTTCGAATTTGTGTTTTTGTCTAATTTGAACTTTCGATTTTTGAATGTTATTCTCTAGTTGGACTTAAAGTCACATGTCGACGACACTTTTTGAAGAGACATTTGTTAGGCAATGTGTATCTATGTGTTTATATATCAATTGTCTCATACGATTCCGCTCACTACGACAGTCTTATTGATGATAGCCAACTTTTGGACATATTGCCTTAGCGTTTATGTGTTCAAACGACCAATACTTGTTGTATACTTTACAGTAAAGAGTTTTATCCTCTATTTTAAAAACAAAGCTTTACTCTAATATTTATATACATATATAAATCTTGACGACACGTTTGGCTTAGTTTGTAGTGACCCTACTTTCTGTGCCAGCGGTCGCGGGTTAGAATCCCGCTGGGGGCATTCATTTGTGCGATGAGCACGAATATTTGTACTCCAGTCATGGGTGTTTATATTTATAATATGTATGTATTTAAGTTATATATGTGTAGTGTATCAACTATCTGGTATCCATAACACAGGCCTCGTAGCTTACCATGGTACTAGATGGTGCTGTGTGTTAATGTACCAACATATTTATTTATATTATATAGATAAAATATATTTTTCGACTTTATTAAAGTACGTGTATTGTATACCAATAGAAGTGAAGTTTGAAAGTCGATAATTCTGTATTCAGAACTCTTTCGGTAAATTGGTTGTTTGGACAAAAAAGCACTGAGATGATGATATAAGTCTGTGCGCAAACACAAATACACAATATTCTTTCAATCGTGTACTACGAACAGTACCGGATTCAACCTTAGCGCCGTCTCTGGGCATAGTAAAAAATGCCACCCTATTATCAAAATTTTGCATAAAACGGGTTAAGTTTCGATAACGTTTATTTTTTATTATAAATTTTTTGAAAAATGCAAAAAAAAAAAAATTATAAAGTTACTATATTAATTATTCGATGTAACTACTAGTTAGTCTTTTTTTATTTTTCATTTTTTTGGAAAATAAAATAGGTTCTTCGATAACACGAAGAATTTTTATCCCGCCCTCCGAATTTTGCCGCCCTGAGCACTAGCCCCGAGTGCCCCTAGTCTAAATCCAACGCTGACTACGAAAACAATTTGACATGATTGACGAAACATCAGACAGGATCGAGCACTTAACGTATAAAGTACTGTGGGTAATTTTAAATAAAACTATCTTTTCGGATTTTTTCGCGAATTTACTTTGATTTTTGGTTCCCGACGTTTCTAATGCTTTACAGCAATCATGGTCACGGGAGAGACTGAGGTGTTAGATGTCTCTAAGGTACAGTTGTTACAGACAGCCTACCCACAAATAACAAAATGAATTCAAAAAATTGAAAAATGGCACCAAATTACCTTACAATATTTTTTCTTTATCAAAATAAATTTATCAAAATAAATTCGCGAAAAAATCCGAAAAGATAGTTTTATTTAAAATGTCAAGTATTCGTGTAAATCTAAGAAAGTAATACTGTGGGTAATGATAAAGTCAATTGAATCGCTAATTATTATACTGCTAATCCATACTAATCTCATAAATCGCATTTATATTATAAATGCGAAAGTTTGGATTGATGTTTGTTACTCAATCACGCCAGAAAGGCTGAACGGATCTGGATGAAATTTGGCACAGAAATAGATTATAGTCTGGAATAGCATATAGGTTAGTTTTTATCCCGGAAAAATGTACGATTCCCGTGGGATATGTTGGTTAGTTTTTTATAAAACTATCTTTTTGGATTATTTCGCGGATTCCCTTCGGGGACCAAAAATTCAAATAAATCTGCAAAAAAATCCGAAAAGATAGTTTTATTTATAAATGCAATACTTGTATATGTGTGTACGTTTGTTATATCTCGACTTTCTCTCTCTCACTCTCTCTCTTATTTTTATCATCTCTACAAATAGATTTAAAAATTGACATAACACAGCCCTGACATTCAAGATATTTGCAACGTTCATACTAAGGCTTCTCGATTACGTGCATTTGTAATTTTATTACGCGGGTTAAATTACCTAACCATTAGATTATAGGTTTATATTTGACTAGTAACAAGTTTGTGGCTTCATCTGTGTTTATGTATTTAATTCATAACTACCGATATCCTTTTGCGTTTATATTATGGACCAGCGACTCACCGTCGCTCCGCTCGGGCTCGTCCCTAGTTACGTTTTAACGTTTAGTACAGATTTCTCAGAGATGAGATATTTTCCCACAGTAAAAAGTATCCTATATGTTGACCCGGATAACCAGCTATCATCATACCAAATTTCATCAAAATCTGTCCAGTGGTTTTCTCGTGATTCGTTCCCATACAGACAGACAGACAAAAATTCTAAAAACTATAGATACGTCCTCTGTATCGATAATAATGATTATTTCAATAAGATTTTCCAGAAAATATTCAATGTACAGATTCAACTCAGTTAGAATTTTATTATATGTATAAATTTTACACTAAAAACATTAAACAATTTTGAAAACAATCACACTAACCAAGTCTTTGGGAAAAATAAACTAAAAAATTGAAACTACTGGACCGATTTTGATATTTTTTCGTCATTGGAAAGATACATAAGAAAGTAGCATAGGCTATATTTCATTCCAGTAATAATAAGCTTTCAGTTGAGTGAGAAAATTTGCATGTTTGAGAGAACCTAGCAATTTGTCTGTAGACATGCTCAGCCCGCCCGCACTTGGCCAGCGTGGTGGACTATGGCCTGATCCCCCTCGTATTGAAGGGAGGCCCACCCCCAGCAGTGGGACGTTAAAAGGGGTTGTATACAAGCTTTCAGTTCAAATACCACCTGAGAAAGCTGAGCACGTTTAGTTATTAGACTATGTATATGGTTGTTACCATTCAATTGTAAAAAAATATAAATTAAAAAAAAACAAACAATCATATTGTGAATCACCTATTTTTTTTAAATCGGGTGACAAAATTTTCATAATAAAATCTCTTTCAGACAGCATTTTACAGCCATGCTTTACTTTTACCAGAGTTTGTAAACTTGTACGTCCCATACAAAATCCGTGGGATTCGGATCCCCAAAGAATAAATAAATAACCAATTTTTCAGCAAAATCAGTTAAATTATACCTGATTTCATTAATTATGTAGTTCTTCAAGCTATTGCGCATTATTCAATGAATTGTTTGAATAACATCCTTTCATTGTTAGAAACATGTTGTTTTGTACGAGTGAAAACTAATCATATTTTATACACAATAAGGTTTATTTTTACGTGTCTTTATTTACCTAAAGGTTAGTGAGAATGTAGAGACACAATGATCTGTTTCAAATCTTTGAAATTATTTATTTTGTTGAGTTTAAAGAGCGGTCAAGCGCGAATCGTATAATATTATAAATGCAAAAATAACTTTATCTGTCTGTCTGTCTGTCTGTCCGTCGTCTGTCCGTCTGTCTATGTGTCTGTTACCTTTTCCCTGATTTTTATCCCAGAAATCCCTTAAGTGGGTGAAAAGGAGGTTGGAAGTTTGTATAGGGAATCAATAATTTCTCAAGTAAAGGATATAAAACTCATCATACCTATGTATGTATGTATAGTCTATACCATTCTAACCCTTAAAACGTACCTAGGGACTCAACCTCAAAGGTTTTATAATAATAATAAATATAATAAATATGTTGGGACATTAACACACAACACCATCTAGTTCCATGGTAAGCTACGAGGCCTGTTATGGATACCAGATAGTTGATACACTACACATATATAACTTTAAATACATACATATTATAAATAAAAACACCCATGACTAGAGTACAAACATTCGTGTTCATCACACAAATGAATGCCCCCAGCGGGACTCGAACCCGCGACCCAAACTTGAGCCAAACTCTTAACGACAATTGAGCCAAACGTGTCGTCGCATTTTTTATTATCAAATTATTTTATATTATCATATAAATGTTAGAAACTATATTATCAAAGAATTGTAAGACACGCACTTGACCATTATTTGTTTATTTTTCTCTTTATTAAACTACTGTAAATCTTAAAAGTAGGGTTATATTTTAGACTTGTATGCTCTAACGTGTTTTCTTTCGTAATTACTAAAGAGCTTTCCGCTTTTGGTGGGCGTCGATTCGTCTTTATAACGCGAGTGCCTTATAATATACCCATGTTAAATTAAAAAAAAAAACAAAATGGCGGATTTTAAGTGCCAGGGAATACAATGTTAGAAAGTAATTGCAATGACGACACGTTTGGTTCAGTTTGTAGTTACCTTACTTGCTGCGCCAGCGGTCGCGGGTTCGAGTCCCGCTGGGGGCATTCATTTGTGTGATGAGCACGAATGTCTGTACTCCAGTCATGGGTGTTTATATTTATAATATGTACTAGCGGCTCACCCTCGCTTCGCTCGGGTTCGTCGCTAGGTACGTTTTAAATAGATATAAAAAGAAAAAATCTTTCTTTCTCACATTTTAATTATATGTTTTAATACTTACCTATTCCGGACTAAGAGAAATCCAAAAATTAAAATATCATAAAAATTGGAACGCGGTCGAACGGGATAAAAAGTATCCTATGTCCTTCTCCTGGCTCTAAACTACCTCCCTGCCAATTTTCAGCTAAATCGGTTCAGCCGTTCTTGAGTTATAAGCGAAGTAACTAACACGACTTTCTTTTATATATATAGACTAGCGGCTCACCCTCGCTTCGCTCGGGTTCGTCGCTAGGTACGTTTTAAATAGATATAAAAAAAAAAATCTTTCTTTCTCACATTTTAATTATATGTTTTAATACTTACCTATTCCGGACTAAGAGAAATCCAAAAATTAAAATATCATAAAAATTGGAACGCGGTCGAACGGGATAAAAAGTATCCTATGTCCTTCTCCTGGCTCTAAACTACCTCCCTGCCAATTTTCAGCTAAATCGGTTCAGCCGTTCTTGAGTTATAAGCGAAGTAACTAACACGACTTTCTTTTATATATATAGATGTATTTAAAGTTATGTATGTGTAGTGTATCAACTATCTGGTATCGATAAAACAAGCCTCGTAGCTTATCATCGAACTAGATGGTGCTGTGTGTTAATGTCCCAACATATTTATTTATAATTTTATTTTCCAAAAAAACAAGAGTCGTCTTTTTGTGCCATAGATTTTATTGCTTTATTTCAAACTGTTTAAGCAAATCAAAAACGAGTATTTTTCCGATTTTAAGTAAAGTTAATTAAAAAAAACAGCCTGTAACACTCGACAATGTAGCTTCCTATTAGGTGAAAGAAGTTGTAGAACAGGATCAAAAGTTTTAGTGTTTACCCTCTATATATATACATACATACATACAGACTTTACCTCTTTATAATATTAGTATAGTAGTGACTGGTATGAATGGCTGCAGATCCAGAGGTCCTGCGTTCGAGACCCGGGTCAGGCCAACTTTATTTATAGAGCTGTTAAGAAAGTTGCAGTAATAGCCCGGAGTTGGGAAGTTGGCGGTATTTCACCCCTGTGCTTTGGAGAACACGTAAAGCCATCGGTTCTGCGCCTTAACTCTCACTGGTCGTGTCTCGCGTCGTCCCACCGGAGTATGAGAGTGACAGGAATAGAGAGTGCACTTGTGTCCGCGAGTACACTTGTGCACTATAATATCTCCTGCGCAGTTGGCTAGTCTCAGTGAGATTGGCCACCGTAGTCGAAATCGCGGTCTGGAGGATATCATTATAGATGATGGTTGACGTAGAACTTACCATACAACCCGTGGACGAATATAACATCGATGGTAGGGTTGGGCGGTGTGTGCAGCACCTCGCACTCCACTCGAGGCTCTGGGTGAAGATGATCAGAACTAGCTGGACGAGGTTTTGGCGTTTTTGAACCTAAAAACCACATATAAATGAATACTATCTTAGATTTACGCGAATATTTGACATCTATCTCTTATATTTATATCTACCTATATCTATCTATATCCATACTTAATATTATAAATGTGAAAATGTGTTTGTTTGTTTGTCCTTCTTTCACGTCAGAACGCAGTGTCAGATTCGCGTCCCCTCCCCCAACGTGTGTTCACCTTGTCGTGGTGGGGGGGCTCAGTAGTGCCCGGCAATCCAACCGGGCGCGAAGCTATGAAACGCACAGGGAGGTTGCCCACTTCGGTGGGCGGTGGGAGGCGGCCCTCTTCGGAGGGCGGTGTACCATGCGGGTTGCTCCTGGTACTTCTCTGATAGCAGAGTGAACCTTGGAGCAACCCCATGGTTGTGGTGGTCTGCTTCGGCAGACCTGCCGTCGGGGCGTCGTAGTTGAATGCGTAAGCGATCCTGCGACGCCCCATTAAGACGGGGGAATGTTTTGTTGGGTTTTAGTGGGTAGTACTGGCTTTGCCGGTGAGTCCCACACGTCGTACGTAAATGCATTTCCCAACGTTAAAAAAAAAAGTGTCAGATTCGCGTGATTTTTTGTGTGAAGATAGTTGGAGGGTTGGAGAGTGACATAGGCTACTTTTTACCGCGGGATTTTATCTAATTCCCACGGGAAAACATGTCAACAATCCAAAAAAAAAACTTAAAAAAATTTTACTTGAATCTTGGTATTAATGCTCTTCAATAAAAATAAATACGTGTTTCGAAATTCTTCCTATAAGGGGGTAAAATAGGGGATGAAAGTTTGTATGAATCTACCCTTTTAGAGATTTTTTGTAGTTTTAGCGCGAGCGAAGCCGCGGGTTCTGCTAGTCTATTTATAAATAAAAATGAATCACCGAAATGTATGTACGCGCATAACTTCCGATCAACTGCGCCAAATTGGATAATTCTTTTTTTTTTGTGTTTGTTATTGTCAGGACAAGTTTTGTATAGAAGACAATTAAAAGATTTTTTTTTTACTATAATGAGATAATTTTTAAATCTCATGATATGAAAAGTGAGGGAGTGAAATCGTCTTTATCCCGGAAATCATCCCTTAAGGGGGTGAGAATGGGGATGAAAGTTTGTATGGGGAAGCAAGCATATAAAAATAGGTGTGTGTACGTATGTTCCCTATGGACTCCAAAACGGCTGGAGCAGTTATGATGAAATTTTCAGGCAATCTTCAGATTAGCCCAGCGGATGATCTTGTAAAGTTTGAACGCGGGTGAAGCCGCGGATACTGCTAGTTCTAAATAAAACTCTTCTTTTTCTTTTCGGATATTTTCGCGAACTCACAACGGTGTGAAAAGTGACTATATACCTTTGAAACGTCTAAAACCTTAGTCTCTCCCGTGACCATGTTCGCGGTAAAGCATTCGAAACGTCGGAAACCAAACATCAAAATAAATCCGCGAAATATGTGTATAACATATATGGTATGGATATAACGACTAAATTAGTAATTTCTAGATTATTTAAAGATTGTAGCATCACAACTTGTCCAGCCAGATGAAAAATATTTTGCTTTTTTGATTATCTGATAGAGATATATAAAAATTTCGTGTTATTTTTCTCAATTCTCTTGTGCTTTTAGTCCAGGAGGAATCGGTGCACGAGTACCGAAAACTCTTCCACCTCAAAGTTTTATGCGATCTTCTTCAACTCTCTTTTTTTTAATTGTTTATCACACGCGCTCACAAGTATGGCACTGGGTTGATCCATGACAACATGGCTTTAGATCATCAGTAGGGTAATTAAAAGGGGTTTAATAAAAGAGAAAAAAAATTGACAACGTCAAAATAAAACTTATGGTGTAATCAAAATTTATTTTAAAATATATCCGAAAATAACATTCAAAATTTAAGTAATAGTATAAAAAATGTTTTAAAAGACAAAAAAATCGAAAGTGCAAATTATAAGACTTCCGCGACACCATTCAAAGAGAGACAATAGCATTCCCAAGGAGGGTTGACGTCAGGCAGGAGTGAGGCGGCCGGTCGTAAAACTTTTGCCAAATCCTATCAGCAGTACAGAAGATGTACTGCGCCGACCCTAAGTGATTGGGAAATGGGCAAGGAGAAGAAGAAGGACAATTTAAAGGGGATCGTATAAAAAAATTGAGGTGGAATACTTTTCGGTGCTCGGACGGACTATTTAAAACGTACCAGTTGTGCACGTGCCGTGTGTGCAGATTATTTTGCCAATATCACGTACAATAGAGAAAATACGATTAATAGGTTAAATTAGATTATTACTAATGTGATATGTAAACGAAATGGAGTAGATGTGAGTCTCACCTGTGTTTGGAGGGAGAGGGGCTGTTAAAAGCCTATGTAAAATGACAGTGGCCGTCGTCCAAAACGAAGACACGCACCAGCGCCTGTAATAGACAATAAGATATAAGTGATTTATTGCTCTTTTTAACCAACTTCCAATTCCAAAAAGGAGGTTCTCAATTCGTCGGAATCTTTTATTTTATGTATGTTCACCGATTACTCGAAGACGCCTGAACCGATTTGGAAAATCTTTTTTTTGTTTCAAAGGGTATACTTCCCAGGTGGTCCCATATAAATTTTATCGAAATCGGTCGAGCGGTTTTTAAAAAAATCAACAATAAATATTTTTGACATAAATTGTTTAATCGAATATGTTATTAAATAAAAATTTAAAAAAATAAATAAAAACTGACTTTCAGGCACTAAAATGAAAAAAATAACTAAACGGAGATTTTCATTTCGAATAGATACCTAATCAGATATTTTCGAAGTCGGTGCCAGCCGATGGAAAGCAAGTCTAATATATTTCGATGCGTAAAATACGTATATAGCTATTAGATATTCATAATATCTTAATAGACTTCGAAAATATCTGATTAGGTGTCTTTTCTAAATGAAAACCTCCGTTTAGTTATTTTTTACATTTTAGTGCCTGGAAGTCGGTTTTTATTTATTATTTTTTTAATTTTTATACACAGTCATAGAGCAACAAACAAGGGACAGGAAGGCACAGGGAATACGGAAACCGGGACCAGATTTTTTTTAATAGACCCACTTTATTAGTCGGTAGACTACTTAGACTCGGTCGGTCTACTACTTCTTTTCCCATGGTATCATAGGTTCCATTACCATCAACTACTTTTTAAAGTTATACTTCTTTTGGCACGTTTTGAAAAAAAATATGAGAGTAAAATTTTTACGATGTCAGTTAGCTGAAAGCGACATGATGAAGTTAGCTGCCTTCATTTTACAAACAGAGAGTCGTGACATACGGGATGAAATCTTTAGATATTTTTGTTCTGTTACGCCAAAGAAGTATAACTTCTTGTGTGCAGAGTAGTAAGTAACAGAAGTATACACGCACGTTTTTATTTTGTATATCAACGTTTTTTTTCTTAGTGTTATAATCCTTATGCGACAGTTTGCGCCTGTATGCGCGCGCGCGCTTGCGTGTATGTGTATTTGTATGTGTGTGTGTGTGTGTGTGTGTGTAATATTAGTAGGTACCTGGACGACAGAGAGTAGCTCGGCGTTTTTTTTTTTTTTGTAAAATCCAGTTTTTTCGGAAATGACAGTTTTTGAGATATCTGCAAAAAACTAAACTTCCCTTTGTTTTTATAGTTAATTGCTTATAACTTTTGCAATTTCTGCAAGCGGAATGTGATTTTTTTTTCAAATATGATCTACATGCCATTCCAAATCGAATGACACCTCGTTCATATTTTTCCGAGACTGAAAAAAGTTAACCAAAAAGGTACTTGTTGACTAAACTATAAGTGCCAAACATGGTAAATAATAAATATCGCGTTTTACATCATAATAATGTTGTCAATGACCATGAAAGTTTTAAAAACCTATACATCTTATATATAAAAATCTCGTGTCACGGTATTTGTGGTCGCACTCCTACGAAACGGCTCGACCGATTTTAATGATTTTTTAATATATTTGGTAGGTATGAGAATAGGTCGTAAGTATTTTTCACCCTCCTACCCCCACCCCCAATTTTCTAATCGCATAACATAAAGCCAGAGATTTCTCTGTATATTGAACGCGGGCGTGGCCGCGGGTTCTGCTAGTAATGTATATGTTTGATTAAGCCGATCTTAAAGGCCTTTAGCCTTGATTATAAGGCTGTAAAATGAAACCGGTTTATCTCTTGCATAAAACATTAGACCTACTTATAACAAGATTCTTTATATATCAAAGGGCTTATACGAGATATTATTCTACAATCATTGATAAATATAATAGTAATCTCGAAAAATATTTGGGAATGCCATATTATCTATACGTATAATAAAATTCTAAATGAGTCGAATCTGTACATTAAATATTTTTTGGAAAATCTTATTGAAATAGTCATTATTATCAATACAGAAGCCGAATCTATGGTTTTAAGAATTTTTGTCTGTCTGTCTGTTACCGCATCACACAAAAACCACTGGAGGGATTTTGACGAAACTTGGTATGGTGATAGCTGGTTATCCGGGTCAACATTTAGGGTACTTTTTACCGCGGGAAAATGTCTCTTTTCTGAGAAAAAATACAAAAACTGCATTGTACGAGTACTATACTAATATGTAAAACCGCGGGGCACAGCTAGTGCTAGATATAAATGACACCATTAAGAATTGCATGAAATTGAACTTGTGATCTCTTGGAGAGTAACAACTGGGTATAAATAGGATAATCGTAATAGGTTTCAATTGGACGAGATTGCTTTTTATACGGGCCGCGTGTTCGAGTACGTTACGGCTGTACCTATTTCCGAGATGGGAGGTTGTGTGTTTGTTGACTTGATACTCTGTGTACCTGCCTCTTTAGACTTTATCTTCATCTATAATTAAGTTATCAAATGTTATATGTCGACTATCGACTCACCCTCGCTCCTTTCAGGTTCGTCCCTACTTACGTTTAAACGTTTAGTATACACTAGCAACTCACTCTCGCTTCGCTCAGGTTCGTCCCTATTTTAATCGAATATTATTAAATTTTTCATTGGTTTTAAATTTTTTTGTGGGACCCTATTTTTTCCGAAAATATAAGTAGAATAAGTTACTCCTTATTACATCAGCTATCTGCCAGTGAAAGTCCCGTCAAAATCGGTCCAGCCATTTCAGAAATTAGCCGGAATAAACAGACAGAAAGACAGACAAAAATTGTAAAAAATGTTGTTTTGGTATATGTACCGTGTATATGCATTTAGTAAAAAGCTGTTATTTTGACATTACACACTGACACTTCAATTTCATTTATCTGTATAGATTTGTCAGAGATGAGATATTTTACCAGTTACCAGCAGTAAAAAGTATCCTATATATTGATCCGGATAACTCGCTATCATCATACCAAACTTCATCAAAATCCCTCCAGTGGTTGTTCCATAATGCGGTCACAGATATACAGACAAAAAATCTAAAAACTATACATTCGTCCTCTGTATCGATAATAATGACTAAAGAATAAGATTTTCCACCAAAAAAATATTTCATGTACAGATTCGACTCGTTAGAATTTTATCTATATTTATGTTTGTTCTAACGGTTCTATGTACATTTTTTTTATTTATCTATTTATTTACTAAGAACATAATTTTCGGATATAATATCAAGTTTAAGTTTAAATTTAAATGTGTTGTAATTTTAATTCTAAAGTAATAAATTAAAAAAAAATGGTATTTGAAAACTCCATACAATCAATACGTACAGCGGGTAGGGTAGTTTGAATTACTCTACCATATAAAATTTACAGGGAAATCTCCATGCAAATACGAGTGCTTTAAAAACAATTACGTTATTCATACTTCAGATAATATACTTGTGGGATTTCTTACCCTTGAGTGAGGACGCGGTTGATTACATATGTACAGACGTACTTGAGTCCATTTGTTATATAATACTAGCGACTCACCCCCGCTTCACTCGGGTTCGTCCCTAGGTACGTTTTAAATTAAAATGGATATAGTATGTTATCCTTAAAAGATAGACATATGCCATCGCAGACTTTTCTGTAGACCTATATAAGATACACAATTCCAGCATACATTATTTTGTTATATCTCAAAGGGTTTAGGCAGCGTTTTCGTTGAAAGCTCCCAGACGTCTTATTTTTTCCGACACCTCCAACAAATATCGTTATATTTTAGCCAAAGTATACAAAAACTTAACAAATTATATACTAAAACCTTCCTCTTGAATCACTCTATCTATTAAAAAAACCGCATCAAAATCCGTTGCGTAGTTTTAAATATTTAAGCATACATAGGGATATAGGGACAGAGAAAGCTACTTTGTTTTATACTATGTAGTGATTAGGGACTTTCTGTGGCTTTATCCGAGTGTACATTTACTATACTGAGTTCGCCGAATGAACCAAGCACTGAGATTTTGCGTTTCCACGTGATTGATTTTAGATAAGATGCTTAGGTCGTGATCACAATGCAAGTCATAATTAGTCCGTCGTTGCATTCCGTACCGTTTAGACGTCTCTCGTGTAATTACCAGATTTATTATCAATGTAGGAGATGACGGTGATACGTCGAAAATTGAAAATTAATAAATAATGTATACAAATATTTAAAAATACAGTAATTTTTACTTTAATGTTGATTTTATTTTATTACAAATTATTAATATAATTCGTCACTAAATCATTAGCAACATGAACGAGCCCTATGATTTCAAACCAGTTGCATGGGTTAGTGGGAGGAGCTAGATAGTTTTCTGTCCTTATCAGTTTGTATGCTAATGTGGGACAGAGAAAGCACTTTGCATGGTTCACTTCGTGAACAGAGTATAGTAGTAGGGGAGCCCAAGAGGGGATTTTCTGTAGTTACTCGAGCGCGGCAGATTAACATAAAAGAGGGCCGAAGAGGCAAAAATCGTCTATAAAGTTTATGATGATTTTTGCCTCTTAGGCTTGTGCAAATCGGCAGATTATTAAATTGGACACTTTTCAGGATGTGACTAGCCTACCACACCTTAATCTGACGGTTTCAAGTATTTTTACCTTATCAAAACATTTTTTAAATATTTTAATCGGCTTCTCTAGACGCGCCCCTTTATATAGAAGACTTATATTATGGTGAAAGTACTCAATAGAGTGCAAGGTAACCTCTTTTATGTTAATCTGCCGCGCTCGAGTAACTACAGAAAATCCCCTCTTGGGCTCCCCTACTATAGTGACCGAATTTAATTGATTGATTGAAGACAGGGTTGCCAACCTAATTTTTTAGAGGATTATACCATACACTAGGAAAAATCGTATTTTGTTAAAAAATTTAGAAAATAATACGCATTGAAATTTCAATAAAATCCGTATTAATATCATAAATGTGAAAGTTTGTGATTATGGGTACTGGAGGATATGGATGGAGACATAAAACTTTTTATTTCAGAAAAATGTACGATTCCCGTAGGATAGGTTTATTTTTGTTCCCCTAGAGGCGAACCCGAGCGAAGCGTGGGTGAGCCGCTAGTAGGTCATCTGGCCCTTAAAGTCCCTTTAAAACTGTATGTAATAATACTAGCGACTCAACCTCACTCCGCATACATATAATAAATTGTAAATGAGTCGAATCTGTACATTAAATAGTTTTTGGAAAATCTTATTGAAGTAGTCATTATTATGGATGCAGGGGAAGAATCTATAGTTTTTGGAATTGTTATCTGTATGTTTGTGGAACGCATCACGAGAAAACCACTGGACAGATTTTGATGAAATTTGGTATCTCATTTCTGAAAAATCTATACTAACCGGTATAAGTTATAACGTACTTATAATATATAGTTTTATTTAAAACGTTGTAAGGAAAATGACAAACCCATATTTACCATCTATATATAAATACATACAATAAAATTGTAACTATGTCAAATCTGTACATTAAATATTTTTTTGGAAAATCTTATTGAAATAGACATTATTATCGATACAGAGGCCGAATCTATAGTTTTTAGAATTTTTGTCTGACTGTCTGTCTGTTACCGCATCACGGAAAAACTATTGGAGGGATTTTGATGAATAAAAACAAAAACTGCAATGTAAGAGTGTACTAATATGTAAAACCTATGAATTTGGTTTTTGATCATCTGAACGCGGGCGGAGCCGCGGGCAATGCTAGTACATAATATATAAATCATTGTGTTATCATGAAGTGTAAAACAAAGAACAGAGAACGACCTAAAGAGTGTTATCTTATGTTATCTATGTATAAACGCGTATAGATACATAATAAAGTGCAACGGTTCAAAGTTACATATTAACTAAATAATTATTTATTCATTCCTGCTTTAACATCCCACTGCTGGGCGTGGGCCTCCTTTCAATACGAGGGAGATCAGGTCAAAGGCCACGCTGGCCAAGTGCGGGCGGACTGAGCATGTCTTTCGAAAACTTGCTAGGTTCTCTCAGACATGCAGGTTTCCTCACGATGTTTTTCTTCACCGTAAGACAAGTGGTGATCATGTTGGAAATGATTCACATGAAAATATCAAAGGTGTGAGAACCGGGATTTGAACCGCTTCACTCGATTTCCCAAGAGAAAGCATTACCACTGAGCTACCACTGCAGTACAAACATATAGATAGAAAAATCGACTTCATTATACTAATTTATTATGATAATATGTAACATGGGAATTGATACACGTGGTATTGTATATTTAATATTCTTTGTTGCATATTTAATCCCTCAACGACCGCGGACACGCCGGCGTTACAGTTAACAATAAGATTTCTTAGAAATTTCATTAATTTCTTAGAAATTTACCTGGAGGTGATAACAATGTAATATAGATAATATAGAGACCAATCTAGGTAACTATATAGATATTAACTCTTACTTATCAATTATTATTATTGACTAGCACTGCCCGCGGCTCCGCCCGCGGCTCCGCCCGCGTTCAGATGACTAAAAACCAAATTCTTAGGTTTTTTTCTCAGAAATGAGATATTTTCCCGCGATAAAAAGTATCCTATATGTTGACCCGGATTACCAGTTATCATCATCAAAAATCTGTCCGGTGGTTTTCTCGTGATGAGGTCACAGACAGACAGACAGACAGACAGACAGACAGACAGACAGACAGACAGACAGACAGACAGACAGACAGACAGACAGACAGACAGACAGACAGACAGACAGACAGACAGACAGACAGACAGACAGACAGACAGACAGACAGACAGACAGACAGACAGACAGACAGACAGACAGACAGACAGACAGACAGACAGACAGACAGACAGACAGACAGACAGACAGACAGACAGACAGACAGACAGACAGACAGACAGACAGACAGACAGACAGACAGACAGACAGACAGACAGACAGACAGACAGACAGACAGACAGACAGACAGACAGACAGACAGACAGACAGACAGACAGACAGACAGACAGACAGACAGACAGACAAATAGACAAGGTGACGAGATTTGTCGTCGCGTCGCTGATTTCTCACGCAATAATTGAGAAGATATCACCATCACTCATTTTTACAATTTTGTTATATAATTTATTATAATTTTTATTTATAATTTATTAAAAAAAAGCAGTTTTAAAATGTGTTGTTTTTAATTTATTAGCTTAAAACACGTGTCAGCCATTTTGGGTGAATGACCCCGTGACATTGAAATGGCAGCGCGCCAATTGAACATACACGTGATTCTCTTGTGTAAATATAGTTTCTGTGCCTGTGACATTACGCTATTATGCCTTTGGAATAGATTTATGAAGATTTTTTTTATTAAAAAATATATTTCAACAGAAAGATTGATTGCAATTCTTTTAATAAACCTTACTTAATTAAAAAAAAATATTTGATTTAATATTTTTATATGAATGGTGCGTATGTCTTTGTAAGTCTATGTACGAGTATGTATATATGTTTGTTCCTATTTGGCGTTCTGGAGACCAAACGTGCGGGCTAATTTTGATGATTCATACGTCGTTAGATTCGTCTTGATATCGCGAGTGTCTTATGATATATAAAAATAGTAAAAAATTTGGGGTGAAAAAAATGGCGGATTTTAAGCGCCAATTAAGTATTTAAAAAAATCATCCAAAACAATCGAGTGGGATATCTAAATAAAGGTTTTTTAGGTATATATATTCTGTATGTTTATATATTATATAACTTTAATAAATAAAAAATTAATGTCTAATTGGCAAAAACTAAAAAGCTGTAAATAAAAAAATACTTATATAATAAAAACAAAAAACCCGACTGCATAAAAGCTAACTAAAAAGATGAAAACAAGTTGACGAAGGAATATAGTATTATGCAGTCGGAGATGTGTCTCCGTTTCATCCAGAATCATCCAGCATTCTTGCCGCGAGATGTACACGTGTATGGGAGGTTTTTTATTTTTATAATATTTTTTTTATTACTTGTTAGTTGTTTCATGATCCAATTTAAAAATTGAGTAGTTATATAAACTCTGGCAGTTCTTAGCAAGTTAAATAGATTTGTTCATAATATATGCAAATTAAAAAGTTGTTACGAATTAAGTTCGTTTATTTGGCATATATTCTATTTTGAGGTCAGCCAGCACTTAGTAAAAAAAGATACAACTAACCTCCTTTCGTCAAATCGTTTAAAAAATAAATATTATGTCACGTCACGGTCACTCACGTGTAAGAAATTTCACAAAAAAAAATTACGTAACACGAAGGCCTTTTCGTGTCAAACACGTGATGGCAATATTTATTCATCTGACATCTACAGATTACTGATTTTGTTAATCTAGTTCCTAGCATGTAGCATGGAGATTATCACGTATAAGGTTCGAGTCTCGGGTCGGGCATTTGCGTATTTACCCTACTGTTGTAGGTTTCATGGCCCAAAGTGACCTAGAGGTCGGTGCAAAGTAGTTGTTGAAAGTTTATTAATTATTTGATTTGTTACTAGTAAAACGTATATTATATGTTGACCCGGGTAACCAGCTATTATCATACCAAATTTCATCAAAATCCGTCCAGTGTCAGACGGACAGAAAAAAAATCTAAAAACTATATATTCAACTTCTGTATCGATAATATTGTCTATTTCAATAAGATTTTCCAAAAAATATTTAATGTACAGATTCGGCTTAGTTACAATTTTATTATATGTATAGTAGAAGATTTTAAAAAGTGAGAAAAGCACGTGAATGGTTAATATGACCTTCATTCTTATAGATGACAGATTTTTTTAGTATGTACGTAGTAGGTGTACAAAAAAACTGGCGGTCATTTTTGTAGTCCCAGCACGCAAAATCTATATACTATAATAAAACTGTAGAGGTCGAATGTCTGTACATAGAAAAAAAATGCTAAAACCCGAGCCAGGGGGATGTAAGAAGACAAATAGAAAAAATCCAGATTTTTTTTAATTTTTTTGTTTCTCTGTCTGTTTGTCAGTTTGTACGGGCTAATCTCCGAACCTATCGAACCGATTTAAATCGATCGATCGATCGATCATAATGACTAAAATTTTATGATCAAAAAATTCTTATTAATAGGAATTACTTGAAAGAGGTATACACTGTACATTCAACATTGTGTTACACAATACACACCGGTGTAGAAAAAGGCCATGTAAAGCCATCGTTTCTACCTCTAATATAACACCACTCGTCGGAGTAGTTCCACAAGTTTAGAGTGAGAAAGAAATATTTCGCGCATCTATGACTGCGTACACGCACTATCTTATCTCAGTAGATTTGTAGGTGTCGCCAAAAATGTGTTAAAACGCTTATAACAATTTAGAAATCAAATCAAAATAAACTTTACTAGCGACTCCTTGCTACGCTCGTGTAATTGTATAACCTATGTATTATTCCAGATTATAGTCTGTATCCTAAATTTCGTCGAAATCGGTCCAGCCGTTTGAGTTTGAAGGAGTAACAAACATACACACATGAAACATGCAGCAAGTATTTTGAGTTGTATTCAGCTCTTTTTTTAACATCCCACTACTGGGCGTGGGCCTCCCTTCAATGTAAGGGGGACCAGGCCACAGTCCACCACGCTGTCCAAGTGCGGACGGACTGAGCATGTCTTTTAAAAACTTGCTAGGTATTCTCAGACATATCTTCAAGTTTGCTTACGATGTTCTCCTTCACCTTAAGACAAGTGGTAAAACATCAGAGGTGCGAGACCCGGGATTTGAACCGGCTTCACTCAGATTCTCAAGCGAGTACGTTACCACTAGGCTACCACTGCCTTTTCAGTTATATCAAATAGCAATAGAACCCGAGTAAAGTGGAAATAAGTCATAAGTTTTATTATGTATTAATGAGAAAATTAAACAAATAAATAATTACTTACACTAAAGCAAGTAAATACGGATGCTTAAAATCGCCATCTTGAAAAGTTACGTCCGAGGTCGCCATTTTGAAATCAGTTATCCAACACTGCAACAAAAATATAATATTAAATAACATTTTTTCAAAAGAAAAACGGTAACTGTATAAGTTGTTCTTTGTCTGTCTGTCTGTTTGATGTTTGTTTTTTTTGTTTTTTTTTTTGACTGAATTCAAAAGTAAGTACACACGATCTAAGCTAACATTAGTCGTTAGCTATCTATCCATATAATAAAATTCTAAGTGAGTCGAATCTGTACATAAAATATTTTTTGGAAAATCTTATTGAAATAGACATTATTATCGATACAGAGGCCGAATCTATAGTTTTTACAATTTTTGTCTGTCTGTTTGTCTGGGAACGCATCACATGAAAACCACTGGACAGATTTTGATGAAATTTGATATGATGATAGCTAGTTATACGAGTCAACATATAGGATACTTTTTACAGTGGGAAAATATCTCATCTCTTAGAAATCTCTAATAAACGTTAAAATGAACCTACGGATGAACCCGAGCGTAACGAGGATGAGTCGCTAGTTTTAGATAATTACATAAATTCGACTCGATATAAGAAACCTATTTATTCGCCGCGGTATAAATAGAAATAAAAAAAATGTCGATTTTATGCAATTGTTTTAATGTTTGTGTCTCTTTCATTCATAAACAGTTGAACAAATTTGGATAAAACTTTGTACGCAGATGGATCATATACTGAAATGACATATAGGATCCTTTTGATTCTTGATCTTTAGGGGTATTTTGTTTTTAAACTTGTCTTAAAAAATATTATAATTATCTATGTATATATATATACAAAATTATGTTAATTACACTATTTATTATTTATTAACTTAAAAACGGCTGGACCAATTTTCATATTTGATTTTTTGGATTTCTCTTAGTCCGGAATAGGATAATAAATATTAAAACATCAGAAAAATTACGAAAATAAAATAAATATTTATATGGCTAACGCCAGCTAATAACTATTTATATCTATTTAAAACTTACCCAGAGACGAACCCGAGCGAAGCGAGGGTGAGCCGCTACTAATTTTAAGAATATATTATAAAACTAACGACTCACCCTCTCTTCGCTCGGGTTCGTCCCTAGGTTGATTCCCCATACGAACCTTATCCCCAGTTTAAACCCCTTAAGAGATGATTTCCTGGATAAAAAGTATCTTATGTCCTTCCCAGGGTCTCAAACTATCTTCTTACCAAATTTCATCTAAATCGGTTCAGTAGATCCAGAGATTACCCCTTAAAACGTCACATACTCACAAACTTTACCTCTTTATAATATTAGTATAGATAAAAAATCAAACTATATAGTAAGAAATACTTCTAAACGAAGTAACCAGCCTGATGACCGATATTGTTCTAAAAGGTTAAAGGTGACTGATATAGTGTAATTAGGTATTTTATTCTATGAGAGATGACCTAAAAACGATAAAAAATTTAAATTACTATTAGTTGAAAGATCTATATACTACTAAATACTAGCGACTCGCTCTCGCTTCGCTCGAGTTCGTCCCTACAGTACGTTATAACGGATAGTATGGAATAGATAGACTATATATCTATACTAATATTATAAAGAGCTAAAGTTTGTGAGATTGTGAGTTTGTTACGTTGTAGGGGGTAATCTCTGGATCTACTGAACCGATTTAGATGAAATTTGGTGAGAAGATAGTTTGAGACCCTGGAAAGGACATAGGATACTTTTTAACCCGGAAATCATCCCTTAAGGGGGTGAAAATGGGGATGAAAGTTTGTCTTGGGAAGCAAGCTAGGGACGAACTCAAGCGAAGCGAGGGTGAGTCGCTAGTATGATATATAGCCTATAGCCTTCCTAGATAAACGGGTTATCTAATGCGAAAAGAATTTTTCAAATCCGATTAATTGTTCCTGAGAAACAATCAAACAAACAGACTCTGCCTCTTTATAATATTAGTATAGATTAAAAACTAACTACTGCTTGTGGCTTTTCCTGCTTATTTCTTTTAAGGTGTTTTAACTCGGGAAAGTCGGGTGAAGGAGAATAATGTCCGATTCCACCAACATCCCATAAGCTACCACCGACGTATGGGATCCCTAGCTTCAAAGTTCCCCTAAACTAGCCCCTAAATTAAATTTCGTTTTACCATCGTCAGAGCCCGTATTTCTAGTACCTATATTTAGGTGGCATTTTAACATTTAGGTGACCCCCTAACTGTCGGTGAAACAGAAACTGTCCCCTAACAGCCCCCTAACCATGCTTAGGGGATCCCTTAACCTTCGGTGACGTTGGTGAAATCGGCCATTAGTCTCTTGTTTGACAACATTTCAAATAATTAAATCAAATATTGCTCAACACCCAAATCTTCCATAGCACCGCAGCGGGCACATTGATCAGTTGCTTTCGTAAAGATGAGACGCAATAAAGTAAACGGTTTAACAAGTTTAATAGGTATTGTCACGCTTTTCTCATATATAGGTGGCATTTTAACATTTAGATAACCCCTAACTGTGGGTGAAACAGAAACTGTCCCCTAACAGCCTCCTAACCATGCTTAGGGGATCCCTTAAACTTAGATGACGTTGGTGAAATCGGCCATAAGCTTCGTTTTGATATCAACTTAGTTGATTGCAATAAACTTAAATACGTTTCCAATTTAGCTTATTATGATAGGCATAGAAACAACGAGCCCGATGGGACTACTTCCCATTTGGGCAATTTTAACTGAAAGCTGTAACTATATTAAAAAAATGTAGAATATCTATACAGACTTTTCTTATTGAATCTCTTTAGAATATTTTTTTTAATTCTTTGAAATTTCTAAAGGGATATATGCATTTTTTTTTATTTTTTAAAGCACTTATGTACCTACTTTTCTAAACCTATGTATGTACATATATAGTCTATTCTATACTAACCGTTATCTATACTAATATTATATATATGTATGGCTAAAGTGTTTGTTTTTTGTTTGTTTGTACGCGTTTATCTCTAAAACTAGCAGTCCGATTTCACAAATTCTTTTCCCATTTATTGAGGAATATTATAGGCTACTAGCATTGCCCGCGGCTCCGCCCGCGTTCAGATGACCAAACACCAAATTCTTAGGTTTTACATATTAGTATACTCTTACATTGCAGTTTTTGTATTTTTTCTCAGAAATGAGGCATTTTCCCGCGATAAAAAGTTTCCTATATGTTGACCCGGATAACCAGCTATCACCATACCAAATTTCATCAAAATCCCTCCCGTGATTTTTCTGTGATGCGGTTACTGACAGACAGACAGATAAAAATCCTAAAAACTATAGATTCGGCCTCTGTATCGATAATAATGTCTATTTCAAGAGGATTTTCAGAAAAATAATAAATGTACAGATTCGGCTTAGTTACAATTTTTTTATATGTATAGATCTAACATCACGTTACGATTTTTAGGATTATACAAAAATAAATAAATTATGCAGACAAAGCCGCAGGCAGGCACTATCACATTAATATAAGTGGAACAATAGAATTAAATTATTTGATCTACGACATTTGATCTATTTCCCTGCTCATTGTAATTAACAATTGAGTCTCAGTCAGATAACAATCGACAGAAAAGGTCTAAAGACAACGAGTATATACATCTCTTTTTTTTGAAAATTAAAAATCCATATTCCGTACTTAATATTATAAATATCAAAGTGTTTATTTGTTTGTCCTTCTTTCACGTCGAAACGGAGTGACGGATTGGCGTGATTTTTTGTGTGGAGATAGTTTGAGGGCTGGAGACTGACATAGGCTACTTTTTACCGCGGGAGATTAGCTCATTCCCACGGAAAAACACGTTATAATACAATTCAAAAAAAATATTTATGGTCAGAATTACTTGATACTTGGTATTAATGCTCTTCAATACAATTAAATAAATAAGTACGTGTTTTAGAATTTTTCGAAATTCATCTCATAAGGAGGTAAAATAGGGGATAAAAGTTTATATGAAACCTACCTTTTTAGTTTTTTGATAATTTTAGCGCGAGCGAAGCCGCGGGTTTTGCTAGTAATCTATATTTGTAAAAACGAATATATTTTTTGTATGTTTGTACTATGCGTGCAATTGTGATGTACTCATCCAACCAATTGTGATGAAACTTTGGTCAAAATTATGTTTGTCTTCTATGCGTTCCTAACTCATATATCCCTAGGAACACAACCGTGCGAAATGTACAGACATACAACAATATATTTTGATCACTAGCGACTCATCCTCGCTTCGCTCGGGTTCCTCTACAAACAAAAACAAATCAATCCCACGGGAATCGTACATTTTCCGGGATAAAATTAGCCTCTGTGTTATTCTGATGTATGAGCTATATTATTGTAAAGTTTCATTAAAATCCATTCTGTAGGTTTTGCGTGAGAGAGTAACAAACATCCATACATCTATACTGTATCCACATAAACTTTCACATTCATAATATTAGTGGTATAGATATAGATTAAGTGTACATTGCACTTCTATAGTCTATACATATAAAAAAAAAAACAAATTAAAATTGTAACTAAGCCGAATCTGTACATTAAATATTTTTTTGGAAATTCTTATTGAAATAAACATTATTATCGATACAGAGGCCGAATCTATAGTTTTTAGAATTTTTGTCTGTCTGTCTGTCTGTCTGTTACCGCATCACAGAAAAACCACTGGAGGGATTTTGATGAAATTTGGTATGGTGATAGCTGGTTATCCGGATCAACATATAGGATACTTTTTACCGCGGGAAAATATCTCATTTCTAAGAAAAAATACAAAAACTGCAATGTAAGAGTATATCTTTATATATATAATTCTTCTGTGAGTGTGTATGTCACTGAACTTCTCTCAAACGACTGGACCGATTTTGATGAAATTTTTTGTGTGTGTTCAAGGGGATCTGGGAATGGTTTAGATTCACAATTTGAATAATAATTTTCATCAAAAAAATTATTAAAAAAAGTTTGAAATTTTCAAATTAAAGACGTGTAGACAGGACAACGTCTGTCGGGTCCGCTAGTCTTTATATATATAATTCTTCTGTGAGTGTGTATGTCACTGAACTTCTCTCAAACGACTGGACCGATTTTGATGAAATTTTTTGTGTGTGTTCAAGGGGATCTGAGAATGGTTTAGATTCACAATTTGAATAATAATTTTCATCAAAATGGTCCAGAATGTTTTAGCTTATTAAAAAAAGTTTGAAATTTTTAAATTAAAGACGTGTAGACAGGACAACGTCTGTCGGGTCAGCTAGTTAATATGTAAAACCTAAGAATTTGGTTTTTAGTCAACTGAACGCGGAGCCGCGGGCAATGCTAGTAATAATATAAATACGTGCTCTTTGTATCAAATGAAGCGTCATGCTTCACAAACTTTAAAAAAGAAGAGGTAGATACTCAATTCTGTTTGTATTTTATTTTTTGTGCCTATGTATTTCTTTCTCATCAAATTCAAGGATGGTATAATGTGAATGAAAAGACAAAAAATCCACTTCCAAAAGCAGAAAAACTAAAAACCGATTATAAAGTCGTATAATTTTGATTAAACAAAAAACTTAATTATCTCAGAATAATATTTTTGTGATTTAGGTTAATACATATTGTAATTAAACATCTATACTAATATTATAAAGACGTAAAGTTTGTGAGTTTGTGATGTTGTAGGGGGTAATCTCTGGATCTACTGAACCGATTTAGATGAAATTTGGTAAGAAGATAGTTTGAGACCCTGGAAAGGACATAGGATACTTTTTATCTTGGAAACCATCCCTTAAGGGGGTGAAAATGGGGATAAAATTTTGTATGGGGAATCACGCTACGGACGAACCCGAGCGAAGCGAGTCACTAATTCGTTATATAAAAATACTAGCGACTACGTTTTTACGACGTACGTAAAAATACACCTTTTAACGTTTAGTATAGATTTCTCAGAGATGAGATATTTTCCCGCAGTAAAAAGTATTCTATATGTTGACCCGGATAACCAGCTATCATCATACCTAATTTGATCAAAATCTGTCCAGTGGTTTTCTCTTGATGCATGCCCTAACAGTCAGACAGACAGAAATTTTAAAAACTATACATTGGGCCTCTATATAGATAATAATGACTATTTCAATAAGATAATAAGATAATAGGCGCATCCAAATATACAAAAAAAATACAATCTCGTCAGTTTTAGATAGAGATAAAAAACATGCGATAACATGGATTTGTTGTTTTGAGTTTATATTATTAGTTAACAATTTATATATATTTCTTTGTACCTAAGTTTTAACGGTTAGTATGGAATAGACAGACAATTATTTTAGTATACATAGTATGATGAGTTTTACATCCCTTACTTGAGAAATTATTGATTGAAAAGGTGAAAAGAGGGATGAAAGTTTGTACGGGGAACAAACTTTCACCCCTTTTTCCCCTTAAAATTTTTACCGATAATCACCCCGATTTTCGGTATAAAAACTATTCTATGCCCATCCCAGGGTCTCAAACTATCTTTACATCAAGTTTCATCTAAATCGGTTCAGCGGCTTTTTAGTTTCTCCACTACAAACAAAAACTTTTTTTTCTCTTTATAATATGTATTAGTATACAAAGATTGGTGTCCTTCTTGGTCTATTATTATATACTGAAAATTATTCTAGACTTAAAAAACATGACTTTTGGGAGAAATACTAAAGAACAATTTTAAATAATTGATAAGTCAGTTGAATATTGACATAACATTTAAATATTACAAACTAGCAGAACCCGCGGCTTCGCTCGCGCTAAAACTACAAAAAAACTCTAAAAGGTAGTTCTCATAAAAACTTTCACCCTCATTTTACCCCCTTATAGGAAGAATTACGAAAAGTGCTGAAACACGTATTTATTTAATTGTATTAAAGAGCATTAATACCAAGTTTCTAGTAATTCTGATCATAAATATTTTTTTGGGTTGTATTATAACGTGTTTTCCCGTGGGCATAAGATAATCTCCCGCGGTAAAAAGTAGCCTATGTCACTCTCCAGCCCTCCAACTATCTCAACACAATCATGCCAATCTGTCACTCTATTTCGACGTGAAAGAAGGACAAACAAACAAATATACTTACTAATATTATAAATGTACACTTAATTATTACTGTACAAGTCATGTCGCGGAATAGTGGCAAGAATGCTAGCTGCATTCCCTCACTGAATGGTAAAGCCGATTCTTTGGGGCAAAAACAACGACTACACGTTTGCCTCAATTTGTAGTATAATAACCCTACTTGCTGTGCCATCGGTCGCAGGTTCGAGTCCCGCTGGGGGCATTCATTTGTGTATGAGCACGAATGTTTGTACCTAGTCATGGGTGTTTATATTTATAATATGTTGTATTTAAAGTTATATATGTGTAGTGTATCAACTATCTGGTATCCATAACACAAGCCTCGTAGCTTACCATGGAACTAGATGGTGCTGTGTGTTAATGTACCAACATATTTAAAAAATGAACCAGCTCTCCTGTTACCAGTAGTAGATATAAGACGAGGTGTTATATTTTTTAAAAAGTGCTTAGCACTTAGATTCCTTGGGCCAAGGTTATAAGGACATAAATTGAAATTAAAATGGTCTGTAATGAATAAGGCAAGTTATTTAAAAGACCTAACCTTCACGCGTGAATAGTTTTACAAACAAATAGGTACAATGAATTACTAAGCACAGCTAGAGACACTTAGCGATTTATTCTATTGGAAACAATCTTTTAATCTAAATTTCCATAGAATAACTACTATATTTAAAAAAAATATAGATTATTTTCGATACTTTTTTTTATTATGCAAGCTTTAGAGCAAATGAAGCTGGTTTAAAAAGAGTTAAAATTAAATCTAATAATAAAAAAATTATTTCCCATAGTAATTTTATTATTCTCTTCGATTTGTTTTAATATTAATCGTACTATAATAATCCGAATTACAACAAATATAAAATGTAAGAAAAATATTATACTTTACAAGCTTTCGCTGCTAAAATATCCCTGCTTTCGTTTAGTGCTTTCATGTAATTATTTTCCATTTGTCTTGGCCAATTTATTAATTTAGGTTTAAACTTTTTTGAAAATTAATCAGCAATTGTATTATTTTATATACATACATACATATATACATACATAAAATCTAAATACTCTAGACCTTAAAATCGAAATTACCCATAAAAGATTATTTATATATTTTTTTTAACTTTTTTTTGTACTTGGATACAAGTACAGACACACACAAAGACACAGACAAAAGGCAGTAAATAACTAAATGAAAAAGAAATCACTTTGCAAATATCAGTTCCGGAGTAAAACGCGATAAAACATACCAATATTGAACCACTTTGATAGTTAAGTAGCCATTTTCATTACGGCACACATCTATTCAGCCTAATAAATATTTAAAATAAATTCACCTTTACACAACACCATTATACACTTCAACAATAAAAACACAAAAAATATACAATTTTTTAAATTTATTCACTAATAAAAACAATAATATTTGATATATTTTGTTATAACTTTTTTTTAATTTATTTTTAAACGCGTCTGTACGATATGCAGTTTCCCGCGCAACTGATTGTCAAAACGATACATTCCTTTTAGCAAACAAAGAAAATTATGCAAAACCATTTCTATTTCCTTCACATAAGGTTTATATTCAAATAACAGTAATATGAGATATGGTGTTACGACATTTTGAATCTATTAATTTTATTTTACAGTAATATCGACTTTATCACGTTCAATTTACTATTAGTTTTACAATATAAGTTAAAATGGCGTTTTCATCTTGTTCGGAACGAGTTTATCAGTATATTTTAGAAGTGCAATAATGGTTGTCACGAGGTATGTAGCTTTATTTTTTATTTTTCCACTAGCATTTCCCGCGGCTCCGCCCGCGTTCAGATGACCAATAACCGAATTCTTAGGTTTTACATATTATCTAATATACTTGCAGTTTTTGTAATTTTTCTCAGAAATGAGATATTTTTCCGCAGTAAAAAGTATCCTATATGTTGACCCGGATAACCAGCTATCACCATACCAAATTTCATCCAAATCCCTCCAGTGGTTTTTCCGTGATGACAGACAGGCAGACAGACAAAAATTCTAAAAACTATAGATTCGGCCTCTGTATCGATAATAATGTTTTTTTCAATAAGATTTTCCAAAAATATTTAATGTACAGATTCGGCTTAGGTACAATTTTATTATAAGTAGATACATAATATGTATAGATAACTCCTTTATCAGAAAACTAAATAACTTGGCCCATTGTTTAATATGAATGGATCATGAATAACGTATAGTAAGTATATTTATTAGGTAGTAGATAGTGAATCCATTATCTAGTTTTTTTTTTAACTTTATTTTAAGTATTGTGGCTAATTGTAAGTTCTGACTTCTGTAAGAAATTTCGAGAATAAAATACCTAACTAGTTTGATCTAATTAAATTCAATTCGTTGTTATTTTGGCTTTTAGGGTTGCCAGTTGGACACAGATTACTTCGCCAATGTCGTGTAGAAAGGAGATGACGCGGTATAGATAAGGTATTAACTGGTTAAATAAGAGATAGTCACACTGAAGTCTCTTTACATATAAAATATGAGCAATTAATTGTATGATCTGAATCTACATCAAACAAGAGAACAAGCTTAATCTATTCATATAAATAAAATAAAGAGGTAGGTACAGTTTGTGAGTTTGTGCCTTTGTGACGTTGTAGGGGGTAATCTCTGGATCTACTGAACCGATTGAGATGAAATTTCGTAAGAAGATAGTTTGAGACCTTGGGAACGACATAGGACTTTTTATCCCGAAAATCGTCCCTTAAGGGGGTGAAAATGGGGATGAAAGTTTGTATTGGAAAGTTAGAAACGAACCCGAGCAAAGCGAGGGTGAGTCGCTAGTCTATTCATATAAATAAAATTGAAGTGTCTGTCTGTGATTGCACCATATCTGTTTTCTCAAGTAGGTACATAAAGTTATTTATATGATACCAGTACCTAAATAAACATGTTTAAAATGTTTGTCTGTCTGTCTGTTTGTCCTAGGTAGTCTTAGGAACGGCTTAACCCATTGTAATGGGACTTTCACTGCAAGATAGAGGAGTTTATAATGCTACATATAGGGTAAATTTGTATAGGAAATATTTAGGGTTCCACCGCAACAAATCGAAAATCGCAAAATTCGAATTTACGATTTCACAAAGAAGTTCACGATAACGTGTAATTATTTTAATCAATTGAAAACGTGCCTAGATACGTTCCTGAGCGAAGCAAATATTTGTTATAACACCTTGCTTCGTTCGGGTGCAATTTTTTCGCGGATTTATTTTAATTTTAGATTCCCGACATTTAAAATGAAATCATGGTCTCATGAGATGCTCTTTCTCGACCATGATAGCTTTAAAACTCCAAAAAGATTTATTTAATAAATACTTTCTTAGATTTACGCGAATATTTGACATATTAAATGAAACTATTTTTTCGGGTTTTTTTTCGCGGATTTATTTTGATTTTTGATTCCTGACGTTTCGAAGGTTTACACTAGTTACGAGGCCACTGTAACAACTGTAAAATGGCCTTTGAGACGTCTAAAACCTTAGTCTCTCCTAAAAACCATAATAAATCCGCGAAAAAATCCGAAATTTACAATAATATGTTACATCAGATATATTATATCATCGAAATTTCTAGAAAATTAAAAAATACGCAACTCAAAGGCCTATAAATAGATACCTACGCAACTAACAGCCGTTAATGGGATCAAATTTATTCTACGTAAATCGTAAACAATAGAAGTGCTTAAAGACTGTCATAACGAGGATTGTCATAATATTTTTATAGGTTTACATGACTGGTATTACTTATATACGGCTGCAGACTATGAGGTCCTGTGTTTGACCCCCGGGAGGGGCTAAATTTAGCTATTGAGTTTTTTGTTAAGGAAATCTCAGTTACAACCTGAAATAGGGCAGTTGGCGTTGTATCAGCCCCGAGACAAGGCAGTTATAATATGTGGATTAGTTTATCTGTGATTAATGTTATTTACCGGTTTATTTTTTTTTCTTAATAATACATTAAAAAGACCTAATTATTATATAGATAGATAATAGATATACATATAATAAAATGCAACAACTCGCGTTATATCGTGTGTATTATATAGAGTACCTACTTCTTTCGATGTCGGTCAAAAATCATATATAACTTAACTCCAGCGCATCAGTTTTGGTTATAAATTCCATATTGGCTGAGCACTTAAAGCTGTCGATCTGCGCCTTAAACTAAAGTAAGGCGATGATATTGCATAACATATGTATATAAGCAAAAAATTAAATCATCTTTACGGTACTCCCACCTTTTTTAAAGTCAGAAAGTTCCTTCTTAGTCAAAAAATGGTTATCTTATTACTGCCAATTTTAGAGTTACTTATAGAAAATGTCACTTAATACTTTAAAGACTCGAACTTATGGCCCAAACAAATATTTACCTCGTCCGGAATTCAAACTAGTAGTCACCTAATACTCGTACATTGACGAATCAATCATCAAAAATTAAATAGAAAGTAAGATAAAATCAAACGCGTCTTATTTTTTTATTGACTTGTGCAATAGATGTATATCCCACGGGATGAATATTGGATCCCACGGGATATATATTATAGGAATATTCCAGTACAAGAAGTAGCCAATGTTCAAATTAAAAAAAAATTAACATATTACAATTTTTACTGAACATCACGAGTACCATCAGCTCGGAAAGAAGAAACCTGAGTTCTGAGAAGAACTGACGAAGAAACTAAGCGGGACTAAAATATTATTTCTATATCTTTTTTTATATGTATGATAACTATACATAAAATAATTCTTCAAAAGTGAAAAAAAATTTGTAATAACTTTTAGAACACCAAAAAAGGTAAAAAATATATTTCTATATATATTTTTTACCTACCGACTCCGTTTAGTACCGTTAGTACCGTTAGTACCGTTTAGTACCTACAGATTTCTCAGAGATGCGATATTTTCCCGCTGTAAAAAGTACTAATATATAATAATTTTATTATTATTATTTTTTAAACTTTAAAATTAACTTTAAAATTAATTATTATTATTACCATTTGTTGACCCGGATAACCAGTTATCTGTCCAGTGGTTTTCTCGTGACGCGTTCCCAGACAGACTAAATTTCTTAAAAACTATATATTCGGCCTCTGTATATATAATGACACCTTCAGGTAAATTTCTAAGAAATTAATTAAATTTCTAAGAAATCTATTGTTAACTGTAACGCCGGCGTGTCCGCGATCTTTGAGGGAATAATGACTATTTCAATAAGATTTCCCAAAAAATATTTAATGTACAGATTCGACTCAGAATTTTATTCTATATATATAGATATAGATTTAGCAATGGAAACTTTTTAAATATTTTCTTGGCTCCTGTTGTAGAAAAATTTGTACTATTTTTATTTATACTTTCCGATGCAATTCAGTGGTGTGTTGCTCCACGAAAGTGATAGATATTAACAAAAATGTTTCTAGCTTTTATAATATACTAGCATTGCCCGCGACTCCGCCCGCGTTCAGGTGACTAAAAACCAAATTCCTAGATTTTACGTATTAGTATACTCTTACATTGCAGTTTTTGTATTTTTTCTAAGAAATGAGACATTTTCCCGCGGTAACAAGTATCCTATATGTTGACCCGGATAACCAGCTATCACCATACCAAACATCAAAATCTTTCCAGTGGTTTTTCTGTGATGCGGTAACAGACAGACAGACAGACAGACAGACAAAAATTCTAAAAACTATAGATTCGATCTCTGTATCGATAATAATGTTTATATCAATAAGATTTTCCAAAAAATATTTAATGTACAGATTCGGCTTAGTTACAATTTTATTATATGTATAGATTAGCATTACCCGCGGCTTCGCCCGCGTTCAAACTTCTGACCGCTACCAAACCTTTACAGTTTACAGGATAACCTGCTGCGCTAATCTGGAGATTGCCTGAAAATTTCATCAAAATCGCTCCAGTCGTGGGGCTCCATAAGAATATATATTTAGACATAATACACGTTTTTAGAGTTCCGTACCTCAATAGGTATAAAAGGAACCCTTATAAGATCACTCTCTTGTCCGTCAGTCCGTCTGTCTGTCCGTGTGTCACCACCGATCTTCTCAGGAAGGGTGGGCCTAGCATGTTGAAATTTATACCAAATACTGAGGTCTATAGTTCTTATTAGGTGTATAAAAATCAAGATCCTGAGTCAACACGATAAAAAGATACGGACAAGTTTAGACTTTCGCGAGAACTTTTAAGTACCAAAATTTACCTTAATTTTCAACTTTTTTATTTTTCGGAATTTTCCCTTCACTTGTGCTGTAAGAACTTGCTTTTAACCAAAATTGACAATTCTTGGTCAACCGAAAGTACTCTATAGGTTTTGGATCGAATACCTATATGGTAGTTCCCGTTGACCACAAATAAAGGAAAAATTCCAAAAAATGTTAAAAAAATTAATAAATAAATAAATATGTTGGAACATTAACACACATCACCATCTAGTTCCATAGTAAGCTACGAGGCTTGTGTTATGGATACCAGATAGTTAATACACTACACATATATGTATAACTTTTTTTTTTAAATACATATTATACATATTATAAATATAAACACCCATGACTGTAGTACTAACATTCATGCTGATCACACAAGTGAATGTCCCCAGCGGGACTCGAACCCGCGACAGCTAGCACAGCAAGTAGGGTTACTACAAACTGAGCCCAACGTGTCGTGAAGTTAACAGATCTCCTACAAAGTAAGGAACCCTCGGTGGGCGAGTCCGACTCACATTTGTTTCGATCTTTATCCTTAAACATTATGACAGACATAATGTATATTAAAAAAAAGTATTTATATTCATACATGTTTTTATTTTAAAAACAATAATGTTATAAAAAATCTGTTAAAACGAAACTTTAGAACGCAATTAATTTGACATAAAGATTAATGTTGCTATATTTATCAGCTTAGCCTTGCGCATGGGAAAACCAATCATTTTTAGATTTATAATTAAATATTTTTTTCGCTTTGTTTTAGGTAGCGTTCTCACGCTATATTATTATTGTTCTAAATTCTATGTATGAGTACAAACCGAATGTAAATAATTTTTCAATAATTACTTAATATTACGAATACTAGAAAAAATATCTTTATTTTAAAATCACGTATGAACTGTAAATGAAAAAAGATATTAGAATAAAGAAGAATATTTGTAAAAAATGACGAAATACACCATATATTTGTATTTCATCTTAAAAATTCTAAATTGTAATTTAATATTAGTTGAAATGAAATAAATGGCTGGTCTGGATGTTTGTACTTGTTTTAATCGCACCGTACCCTAGACTAGAAATAAAATTGCAATTTTTAGCTAATTTAAAACAAGTTTTTCCTAAGACAAGCTTATTAAAATTTATAGTAAAAATATTGTAAAATATTGAATTGGTGGAAATTTTCTTTACATGGCAACATTGTGGCTGCCACCGAAGTCCAGTCACGCGAGAAAAAAATGTGAATTGGTGATTTAAAAACCATTGTTTAAAGAAGTAAATAAACTTTCAAGTTAACAATTAAGTTATTAAATAGTTAAAAATATTCTTTTTTATACATCAGTGGCGTTCAAAACATAATTTTGGTGTAAAAATGTGTATATTTATATAAATAACGTTGTGTTGACGAAAACTTCTTTTTTTTTGTGACGGCCGTCGTTCTAAAGGTAGATTTTTTTCGTATCGATTAATTTTTACTTGACGCAATATATGATTCCGTCATTTTTTGATACATAGACGAGAAAAATGTGCTTATAATAAAAAAATTCGACTTAAAACACAACATTGTGCACTATTTGTTGTTTATGTTATATATTTATTGTTTACTTATCAGTAATTTATGATTAAATGTGGGTAATTTATAACTTATAACTGGTTTGGATATTTATATGAATAGTAATGATGTTTACAATTTTAAATGTAAAAAGAGGAAAATTATAATTAAATAGCATACCTATATACTTATTAGTCTTTAAACAACAACAGAATGAAACTATATATTATGTGGTTCAAATATAGATATTTTTACAGATTAGAAAATGAATAATAATGTGTCTCCCGAAGTAGATCCGTTGAGTTCATATAACTTAAGTACATTTCACAATTTTGAAAGTTATGATAATCTTCAATATGGAGACCATGGTGTGTTCCCGTATCCTGTCAAATTAGAGCAATACCAAAATGCCTTTAATTATTATAATAATCCAAACGCCAGTGCTGCGAAAAGTCCACAAGGAAATACAAAAAGTGATATTGAACCAAACAAAGAAACAGAGTCTAAAGTTGTAAATAATGTCGAAAACAAAACTCAAAATGTGGAAGAAGATGTCAAACCAGATATAACTAAAGTGGGGAAGCAAAAGATAAAAAAGGAGAGAAGTAAATATTTTTCTGAAAAGATAACAGAAAAAGATTTTCCTTTTTATGGTTGTTCACTATGCAATGTTTCATATCAAAACTTACATGAGTTGGATACGCATGTGCTGATTCATAAAGAGAGAGTGACGAGTTACGACTTGAGAATAAAAAATCAAATGAAGAAGAGAAAATTAAAAAAAGAAATGAAAAAAAATAAAAAATTAAAAAAAACAATCAAAGTTGAAAATCAAATTGAAGTTGAAATAAAACCAGAAGATGGATATATAGGCAACGAGAAAGCATCAGATTTTATGAACAATACAGAATCGGATAACCAAAGTTCTAAAGAAAATAACGGCAACACTAAAACTAGTAATCAATTAAAAACTATTACAAATAAAACTAATCAAATAATAGCAAAAAGTTCAACGGAAAACACAAAAGATGAAGAATTACAGAAAATTTATAAATGTTTCGCCTGTCAGAAGCAGTTCACACTGAGTTACTATTTAAAACTTCATGTCAGATCTCATACAGGTATTTACCAGAAAAACTAAATTTTTATAATGTAAATACTTAAAAAAATATTACCTGTCCCTTTAGTGCTTTCTTATTTAATTGTATCTATCACTATGTATGTTTGTAGGTATGTATGTATATAAATTAGTATGTGTATGTGTATTTAGTTTATATATTTGTATTGTATGTATAAGTATGGCAAAATACTGTATTATAACAAGTACACCGCTTGCCGTTTCTCTCACACTCTCCTTTTCCTGGTAGTCTGTTGCCTGGAAGAGATCGCTTTAAGCGATAAGGCTGCCTGCTGTTCATCTTTGTTTATACTGTCTGTATGTATTTTCTGTTGGGTGTACAATAAAGAGTATTATTATTAATATTATTACTTATAACTAATAGTAAAAAAAAACGAAGAAGTATTTTTACATAAATTATAATATGTTATATATTTTATAATTTTTTTGTTTTTATTAAAAATGGGCTCACTCTTGACCTTCATCTTTTTCGGTTAACTGTAAAGGTAGCAACACATCATTCCTTTACAGGTAAACCTGCTTTAATATAACACCCTTTGACTTAAGAAATGCCTATAAAATTTAAATTTAATGTAGTATAGTATAGAATTGGGTGGAAAATGGGTTCCGAATACATCACCTCCAAGTGATTTTGTATTGGTTGGTGGTTCTTTAAGATGTTGAAAGAAATATTGTTAATATTCTTTGTCTTCTTTGTTACATATTTCACAAAAATTAAGTGGACAAAAATCAAAATAAACGCGTGAAAAAATCCGAAAAGATAATTTTATCTGTAACTAGCGACTCACGCTCGTTTCGCTCGGGTTCGTACCTAGCTTGCTTCCCATTACAAACTTTCATTCCCATTTTTACCCCCTTAAGGGATGATTTCCGGGATAAAAAGTATCCTATGTCCTTCCCAGGGTCTCAAACTATCTTACCAAATTTCATCTAAATCGATTCAGTAGATCCAGAAATTACCCCCTACAACGTCACAAACGCACAAACTTTACTTCTTTATAATAGTATTGTATAGATGTATCCTTATTTTATCTATAATGTATTATCATCTATCTATCATCATCTATCATCTTATTACAGATGAAAAACCATACACTTGTTCTTCGTGCGGACAATCATTCATCACAGCAAGTAAACTGGGTCGGCACAATAAAAGATTTCATTTAGCAATAAGATATCAGTGTAGAATATGCTATAGATATTTTTCAAGGTAAGTTATTTAAATTTTTTATTTTCAAAATTTCAGAAAATAATTGTAAAAATTTCAAAATTTTCCATGAAATTTTTTAAACTTAAATACAACTGTAATTTTCTTTGCCAGATTTGAATTCCTGACGCGCCATTTTGATAAAAAACATCCAGATGACAAACTAGAAGGAGAGCCATATGGTAAATAAAAATGAAATTTTCAAAAAAAAAAAATTACCAATCCAATAAAATATAGACAATCACTTTTATATATTTTTTAACCGACTTCCACAAAGGAGGAGGTTTTCAATTCGTCGGAATATTTTTTTTATGAATGTTCATTTGGAAAATTCTTTTTTTGTTTTGAAGTGAGCGGTTTTTAAAAAAATCAACAATAAATATATATTTTTTTAAATAAATTGCTTAATCAAATAAGTTATTAAAAAACTTTTTTCTTACAAATCACCTGCTTATTACGTCTCCACTAAAAATGGAAAAATAAAAACTTAAGTTAGAATAGATACCTAATCAGATATTTTAATTATTTTTCTTTTAATTTTAATTCAGATATTTTTAATATTTTAAGTCGGTGCCAGCCGACAATATTATAAGATATGAATATCTAATAGGTAAATATGATTAGGTATGAACTCTATTAATTTAGTTAAAATATTATACATCAATTTGTGATGTATTTAATGTAACGAAATATATTAGATTTGCTTTGCGTCGGCTGGCACCGACTTCGAAAATATCTGTTTAGGTATCTATTCTAAATGAAAACGCCCGTATAGTTATTTTTTACATTTTAGTGCCTGGGTGTCGGTTTTTATTTATTTTTTATATCTCTAATGAGATATAATCTTTATAGCACAGCCAACATTCGCCATTATTATATTTTTTTCAAAATTAAATTAAATTGTTAATAATTAGAAAATTAAATAAACATATAATATCGCAATATGGTGCCCAAAAGTGTCACGTTTCTGACATATTCAAAACCTAGCAACTCACCTTCGCTTCACTTCGGGTTCGTCCCTGGGCAAAAACAAAGTATCCCACGGGAACCGTACATTTTTCCGGGATTGTATATATAGCCTATAGCCTTACTCAATAAACGGGTTATCTAATGCAAAAAGAATTTTTCAAATCGGATTAGTAGTTTTTGAGATTGACGAAACAAATAAACTCTGCCTCTTTATAATATTAGTATATATAAAGCTATATGAAAACGATGATAATAATCATTCGAAATGAATCCATTATGTATAAAGGCCTTCAGTTGTATTAAAAAAACAGTTTCCATAGTTCTCATATAAGTGATATTTACTATTTCAAAATATGTCAGAGCCGCGACACTTTTAGGTACCATATTGTTAATATTATTTGTTTGTTTAACTATCCTCTATACAATTATACCTACTTCATCTTGCGCCCTAACTTAAAAAAAAAAAATTAAAATGGCGGCGGGTGGTTAATATTAGCAGCTTTCATAGAAATTTTCAAAAATGGAAATTCCAATCTCTCACTCTCTAAGGCAACTAAGTTACTAAGCTAAGTTGTTACTAACTCAAAGTAAAAATTAAATGCTATCGATATCGTATAGTATTTTGCGTTATCTTAATCAATTTTCGTTTTTTTTTTAAATTTGTTTTAATTAATTGTTATTATCAGATTAGATTAAATTTTATTCATATTGTTAGTTTTTTATATTATAATCAGTGACAATATTTCATTTATCAATTCCTTAGTAATATAACCTGTGTGTGTGTGGCCTATTTAGATATCCTTCTCGGGTGGATCGTTTGCTATTGAATGTATCGTCTCTTTGGAGATCCTTTTCAAAAGGATCTGTTATTATAAGCAACTAGCCACTCGCCCTCGCTTCGCTCGTGTTCATCCCTTTTTTTTTAACGTTGGGAAATGCATTTACGCACGACGTGTGGGACTCACCGGCGTAATACAGCCAGTACTACCCACTAAAACCCAACAAAACCTTCCCCCGTCTTAATGAGGCGTCGCAGGATCGCTTACGCATTCAACTACGACGCCCCGACGGCAGGTCTGCCGAAGCAGACCACCACAACCATGGGGTTGCTCCAAGGTCAACTCTGCTATCAGAGAAGTACCAGGAGCAACCCGCAAGGTACACCGCCCCCCGAAGAGGGCCACCTCCCACTGCCCACCGAAGTGGGCAACCTCCCTGTGCGTTTCTTAGCTTCGCGCCCGGTTGGATTGCCGGGCACTACTGAGCCCCCCCACCACGACAAGGTGAACGCACGTTGGGGGGGCTCGTGTTCATCCCTAGCTTGATTCCCCATACAATTTTTCATCCCCATTTTTCAACCCCTTAAGGGATAATTTCCGGGATAAAAGTATCCTATTCCTTCCCAGGATCTCAAACTATCTTCTTACCAAATTTACCTCAATCGGTTCAGTAGATCCAGAGATTACCCCCTACAACGTCACAAACTCACAAACTTTACCTTTTTATAATATTAGTACAGTATAGATGCACATGTAAGACAATTGAGTTGTCACAAATAGCAAGCAATTAAGCATAAACGGGTTAAGGGTCGAGGGGTCCTTTTTTATGGCCTGAAAACCCACACACACTATCGCACTCATGTATCATATATAACTGTAAAAAATAAGAAAATTAAGTTAGTTGTACTTATCCTTTCGGCGAGAAACGTTGTTTCATTACAACCCACAGTACCGATAACTTAACTCTCTCTTCATAGATTAAAAATTATAGCCTTATCTATTAATCACTTCAATTTTTTTTGTTAGAACTAACATAAAAAAACCGTTTTCAGATTACAATGCAATATTGCCATATTTAAAAGAGCTAGAAGAGCAGATGCGGGAGAAGAATGAAAATGAGAAGGAGAAACCAAAAAAAGAAGATGTATGGGCCGAATGTGATGTGGTTTCAAAAGAAAATATCGTTAAAGAAGAAGATAACATCAATAAGTTTACAATAGAAATAGAAGAAGTTAAAGTTGATATGGATATAGAAGTTAAACAAGAAGAGGTGGAAGATGATAGAAATGATGATTTTAGTGGTGATTGTGATGGTGTTGGTGGTGATCTTGATGTGAGTGATGATGTTAGGGGTGATGATGGTAGGAGTGATGAAGTGAAGGCTGATGATGTTAAAGAAGAGGATGATACAATGAAGGATGAAATGTAAGTGATTGTTTTTTTTTTTAATTTTTGACTGTCATGTTCAATTTGCATACAAACATTGTTAGCTTTAAGTGATCTTTTTTTCTTGCCTCTATTGTCTAGTGGCTAACATGTACGGTTGCAGATCCGAAGGTTGAGTCCCGGAGCGGGGCCAAATATAGTTATGTTTTGGATTTTTTCTGTCTAGAAAGTCTCAGTAACGGAAGTGTCGCATTGTCGTCCCACTGGAGTGTGAGAATGAAAGGGATAGAGAGTGTGTATGTGTGTTCTCTCTCTCTTTCTCACACACTGCACTATAATATCCTGCAGTTGGCTAGTCTTAGTAGTTGTTTTATTATTATACTGAGCGACTCACCCTCGCTCCGCTCGGCGTCGTCCCTACTTACATTTTGACGTTTAGTATAGATTTCTCAGAGATGAGATATTTTCCCGCAGTAAAAAGTATCCTGTATGTTGACCCGGATACCCAGCTATCGTCATACCAAATTTCATCAAAATCTGTTCAGTGTTTTATTCTTGAAACAAATAGACAGACAAAAAATCGAAAAACTATATCGATAAAAATGACAATAAGATTTTCCAAAAAATATTTAATGTACAGATTCGACTCAATTTTATTATATGCATAGATTTCTTATTTATAACAATACGAGGAGTAACCACATATTGGTTGTCTCGTTCTTCCACTGTTGCTTTTTTATTCCTTCACTCATTCCAAAATCTTCCCGTTCACTCTCACCGTGATACATTCAATTTTAAATCTAACCCTAGTTATGTAACCCAACATGTGTTTTTATTTAAATATCCTTCTCAGAAGGAGTTTTACTATAAAATGTATCATCTCTTTATAGATCTTTTTCAGAAAGATCTGTTATTATAAACCGTGCACATGTAAAACAATTGAGTTGTCACAAATAGCAAGTAATTAAGCATAAATAGTTTAAGGGCCGAATGGTCCTTTCTTTGGCTGAGAACCCACACACACTACCGTCTACCGTATTCTTGTATCATATAAAACCGTAGAAAATAAGAAAATAAAGTTGCCACTACCCTTTCGACGAAGAATGTTGTTCTATTACAACACACCATCTCGATAACATAACTCCCCACATAAATATATTTTATATCTTTTTAGGGCATCCGACGACGACTATTTCCCATCGAACACGTGGGCTGCCACACCCAAAATCGAACCTCCACCATCCCCCAAAACGAAGCAAGATAGACTAAAATGTCCAATATGCGAGAAGAAAGTGAGCACAGTTTCGTACATGAGAGTACACATGCGGACTCACACCGGGGAAAAAACCGTTCAAATGCTATATATGCAATGCTGGATTCATTACAAGCAGTAAAATGCATAGACATGTCCTCACTCATCCCGAGTCTTGGAATGGTGAGTTTTTTTTTAATTTTTACTATTATTAGTGCCTAACAGTAGCTATGTGCTACTCCAGGTTGTTTGTCTGTCTGTGTACTCTGTAAATTTCATCTAAATCAGTCCAGCTGTTTATTTATTTATTGAAGTGAATCTTCTTTAGAATCGTTGTGATTTGATACTTGATGAAACGGAAATGTGACACTAGAAAGAGACAAACACATAAATATATAGGATTAAGCCGGCGAGAGAACGAGATAGAATACATTGCCATGTTAACCATTGTTATTGTCAGACAAATATATAATGTTATATTCTTTCCGTATATGATATTCTATAAATATATAACTGTAATATGCCTAATGTTCCTTATTTAATTATTAATTTGTGTCAATTTAATTGCGATATTTGTCAAAGAAGTTTTACTTCAAGTGTGCGTAAAGATTTTTTTCAATAGTCCGATTACATACTATGACTTCAAAATAATTATTAATTTATTAAAATGAATTATGAAGATATCCAATTTTTAATATATTTTCAGAGGATGGAATAAAACCGGAAAAAGAAGAAATTAAATCGGAAACGGAAAAAGATGACGACGACGATGATGAAGATAATAAAGATAAAAAAGCGTACGTTTTGAAAGATACAAATATTAAACTTAATTATATGTTCTTTTAAATAAATCTTTTTTTCGGTTTTTTTTTTGATTTTTTGGTTCCTCCAAAATCGAACCCCCACCATCGCTCAAAATAAATTCGCAAAAAATCCGAAAAGATAGTTTTTATTTTAAAAGTCAAATATTCGCGTAAATCTAAGAAAATCTGTTTTTCTTTTGTTTTTTTTTTTCAAAAGTGGAATTAGTGAAACGAAAGGAACGGTGGAATTTCCTATAAATTTATAATATTACTTTAAATTTTGTTTATTTTTTTCAAAATGAATGGATCATTTTTTGATTTTTTATGTTTACAGAATACAAAAAAATGAAGAAGGCACTGGCGAAGTTCTCAAAGAAACCAAATGATTTGGAGAAAAAGAAAAAGTTGTATCAAAAACGGCCGCACTCGTGTGAATTTTTGTCACAAACGATTCTTACATTTAGAAACGTTTACAGGTAAAGAAAAAAAGGATGTGGGTTCAAGTCCAAGCTATTCTCGACTCTATTTGTATATCATAAAGGCACTATTAAGAACGTCAAATAATTTTCTTTTTCAATTAAAAAAGTAGAGTAACTTCAAAAGAAATTAAAAAGGTGGAATAATTATTGGAGATGAGATTCTTTCTTTTTAAATATACATATTATTTTTACAAATAACAAATCTAGCGTTTTTCCTCGGCTTCTGTCCGTAATTTAACAGTGTATTAACCATGTTTTTATAGATCATAGCCTATGTTTCTCTGATGTATAAGCTATTTTTAATGTAAAGTTTCATCAAAATCCGTTTCTGTTCTGTAGTTCGTGCGTGAAAGAGTCCACGAGCATTTATACATACATACATACATGTTCACAAATTTTCCCTTTTATAATATTATTAGGATATCACTTTAAGAGTTTATTGAATTGGTTATTTCAATGATAGATGATTATTGTCATTTATAATCTGTTTATAAAAAAAAACAAAAATATTTTTCTATCCCACTGAGTTTTTTTCACGCAGTTCTCAAACTAAGGCTTTTTTTCCTAACTGATAACTGGTGGTAGATTGTGAGCGTTCACTAAACAATTGTAATAATTTAATGCCAAATAAAACATTTTGAATAAAAAAAAATACACTAGAATTAATTACTGCATTGTCTCTTTTTATAAAGTTGGTCAAATCTTTTCTTTTTTTTCTTCCAATAGGTATGCAAAAATCAAATTATTTTAAAAGTGTTCCAATCAAATGGATGGATTTTTTTTCTTAAAATTTATATCACACCAACTAACTTATGCCAAAATTAAATACCTTCTTTGTAAAAGTTTGGTTAAAACATTTTTTTTTTTCCCCCAAAAGGTACACAAAAAGAGTCATGAAGGAGAAGAAAGAGTGTACAAATGCAACTTCTGCCTTGTAGAAGTTGAAGATGAGGCGGCACTGAAGTCCCCACGAAGTGACTCATGACGGACCAAAGCCCTATCTGTGCACTGTGTGTGGGAAGAGCTATAAGAAGAGAGAGACTATGGTGAGATTTTTGAAGTTATACTTTCTTTCGGGACGGAGAAAAAATTATGAGAGTAAAATTTTTGCAATGCGCGCGCACAACCGACAGCTAAAAAGCGACATGATGAAGTTAGCTGCATTCCTTTTACAAACAGAGAGTTGTGACATACGGGATGAAATCTTTAGCTATTTTTTCATACACGCACATAAATACTTTTACATTTCTAATATTAGTCCAATTACCCATTATTGATAGTATTATATTTATTAACAGATCTACCACAGAAAAAATCACAAGCCAGAAAAAGGAGTTTATATGTGACATTTGCACGAAGTCATTCAACGCTCAGTGCAAATTTACAGAGACACATCGTCAGTCATCGAGTGGACAAATTCATACTTAGATACGAGTGTCCTGTGTGTGCTCACATGTTCAACACTAAATATCATGTGCAAATGCACCTATCGACACACCAGAAGGAGGGATTGTAAGTGGTTTTTTTTTTAAATTAAAAAAATGTTTAGGAAGTTTTTGGCATCTTTTTGTTCGAAAATTTTCAAAAAATTAAATGGAATTTTTTTGGGTTATGATACTAACTAGAGTGACCGATGGATAGATGTCTTGATTTTTTTTTATTATTGTATTTCACGTTTTATATTAACTTTTGCTTTATTAGTTGTTACCTGTTTTAGGTAAATTCATTTTTGAATTGAATTTCTAAATTAAATTGAATAAAAATATTCGATATTATACAAATATTTAATGATGAAGTAGATATTTATTTTTTAACTATAATATGTGTTTTTCCAATACATTAATTATTTTATCAATAAATTCCACAGAATACAAGAAGAAAAATCGCAATGAAATATTAGCAATGGTGCTACACAAACGCTCGGAAAATACCTAAAAAGCCTGACACCATCCTCTTCCCTCACCGACATTGTACCGACAGACGAGAGAAGCCGCGTGTGTAACATATGCGGTGAAGTCTTTTCAACCATTTCTATTATTTAGAAGAGCATTTAAAAAGCCATGGATCAAAAATAGCAATAGAAGATAGCGAGAAGATAGAAGAGAAGAAACATATATGTAAAATAGTGCAATAAAGGTTTCCAAATTGCATTATTATTTTTGAAATTACATAGTTTCACACACACCAAGGAGAAACCGTTCATATGCCAACAGTGTGGTTAAGGGCTTTATAACGCGTGGAAAATTAAAAAGGCATTTAGAAACTCATACGGGTTTTGAAGAAATATCAGTGTCATATTTGCTATAAATTCTTCACCAGACCCAGTTATTTGAGGATACATGTAAGAACTATCCATGGGACGCAGGACTATAACTTTAGATTGGATAAAAATTATGGGTTTTTCTATTCCCGTAATGCAGGATTGGGTGAAGGAAATTTTTGGTTTTAGGGAGCGGAAATTTTTCATTTTGGGAAATTTTGGTTTTTTGGTATCGGAAATTTTCAGTGTGGGACAATTTTTGGGTGTATTTTTTTTCATTTTTTTTTACAAAAATGAAGTGTTTTTTTTCTTTAATAGAAAACGGTAATCGTGGTTCACTCTTGTTTGTGATTTGTATATTTTTTGTTTAGTTTTATATTGATCAT
>OX352471.1:46136226-46308726 GCA_947093115.1 Brenthis daphne
AAATATTTTTTTTCGCTTTGTTTTAGGTAGCGTTCTCACGCTATATTATTATTGTTTCTAAATTCTATGTATGAGTTACAAAACCGAAATGTAAATAATTTTTCAATAATTACTTAATATTACGAATACTAGAAAAAATATTCTTTATTTTAAAAATCACGTATGAAACTGTAAATGAAAAAAGATATTAGAATAAAGAAGAATATTTGTAAAAAATGGACGAAATACACCATATATTTGTATTTCATCGTTAAAAATTCTAAATTGTAATTTAATATTAGTTTTGAAACTGAAATAAAATGGCTGGTCTGGATGTTTGTACTTGTTTTAATCGCACCGTACCCTAGACTAGAAATAACAATTGCAATTTTTAGCTAAATTTAAAAACCAAAGTTTTTACCACTAACGACAAGCTTATTAAAAATTTATAGTAAAAATATTGTAAAATATTGAATTGGTGGAAATTTTCTGTTACATGGGGCAACATTGTGCTGCCACCTAGAAAGTTCCAGTCACGCGAGACAAAAAAATGTGAATTGGTGATTTTATAAAAACCATTGTTTAAAGAAGTAAAATAAACTTTCAACAGTTTAACAATTAAGTTTAGTTAAATAGTTAAAAATATTCTTTTTTATACATCAGTGGCGTTCAAGACATAATTTTGGTGTAAAAATGTGTATATTTATATAAATAACGTTGTTGTTGCACGAAAACTTTTCTTTTTGTTTTGTGACGGCCGTCGTTCATAAAGGTAGATTTTTTTCGTATCGATTAATTTTTACTTGACGCAATATATGATTCCGTCATTTTTTGATACATAGACCGAGAAAAAAATGTGCCTTATAATAAAAAAATTCGACTTAAAACAACAACATTGTGCACTATTTTGTTGGTTTTATGTTTATATATTTATTGTTTACTTATCAGTAATTTATGAGATTAAATGTGGGTAATTTATAAACTCTAAAACTGCGTTTGGATATTTATATGAATAGTAATGATGTTTACAATTTTAAATGGTAAAAAGAGGAAAATTATAATTAAAATAGGCAATACCTTATATTACTTATTAGTCTGAAACAACAAACAGAATGAAACTATATTATTATGGTGGTTTTCAAATATAGATATTTTTACAGATTAGAAAATGAATAATAATGTGTCTCCCGAAGTAGATCCGTTGATTGGTTCATAATAACTTAATGTACATTTCCACAATTTGGATTAAGTTATGATAATCTTTCAATATTGGAGACCATGGTGTGTTCCCGTATCCTGTCAAATTAGAGCAATACCAAAATGCCCTTTAATTATTATAATAATCCCAAACGCCAGTGCTTGGCGAAAAAGTCCACTAAGGAAATACAAAAAGTTGATATTGAACGACAAACAAGAAACAGAGTCTAAAGGTTGTAAATAATGTCGAAAACAAAACTCAAAATGTGGAAGAAGATGTCCCAAACCAGATATAACTAAAAGTGGGGAAGCAAAAAGATAAAAAAGGAGAGAAGTAAATATTTTTTCTGAAAAGATAACAGAAAAAGATTTTCCTTTTTTATGGTTGTTCACTATGCAATGTTTCATATCAAACTTACATGAGTTGGATACGCATGTGCTGATTCATAAAGGAGAAGAGTGACGAGTTACGACTTGAGAATAAAAAATCAAATGAAGAAGAGAAAATTAAAAAAAGAAATGAAAAAAAATAAAAAAAAAATTAAAGAAAAAAAACAATCAAAGTTGGTGAAAATCCAAATTGAAGTTGAAATAAAACCATGAAGATGGATAATATAGGCAACGAGAAAAGCATCAGATTTTATAAACAATACAGATTCGGATAACCAAAGTTCTAAAGAAAAATAACGGCAACACTAAAACTAGTACATATCAATTAAAAACTATTACAAATAAAAAACTAATCAGAAATAATAGCAAAAAGTTCAAGGGAAAACACACAAAAGATGAAGAATTTACCAGACAATTTATAAATGTTTCGCCTGTCAGAAGCAGTTCACACTGAGTTACTAATTCTAAAACTTCATGTCAAGATCTCATAACAGGTAATTTTACCAGAAAAACTAAATTCTTTATAATGGTTAAATACTTAAAAAAATATTACCTGTCCCTTTTAGGGACTTTCTTATTTAATTGTATCTATCACTATGTATGATTTGTAGGGATATGTATCGTATATAAATTAGTATGTGTAATGTGTATTTAGTTTATATATTTGTATTAGTATGTATAAAGTATGGCAAAATACTGTATTATAACAAGTACAACCGCTTGCCGTTTCCTCTCACACCGTCTCCTGTTCCTGGTCAGTCTGTTGGCCTGGAAGAGATCTGCTTTAAGCGATAAGGCTGCCTGCTGTTCATCTTTGTTTATACTGTCTGTATGTATTTTCTGTTGGGTGTACAATAAAGAGTATTATTATTAATATTATTACTTATAACTAATAGTAAAAAAAAACGAAGAAGTATTTTTACATAAATTATAATATGTTATATATTTTATAATTTTTTTGTTTTTATTAAAAATGGGCTCACTCTTGACCTTCATCTTTTTCGGTTAACTGTAAAGGTAGCAACACATCATTCCTTTACAGGTAAAACCTGCTTTAATATAACACCCTTTGACTTAAGAAATGCCTATAAAATTTAAATTTAATGTAGTATAGTATAGAATTGGGTGGAAAATGGGTTCCGAATACATCACCTCCAAGTGATTTTGTATTGGTTGGTGGTTCTTTAAGATGTTGAAAGAAATATTGTTAATATTCTTTGTCTTCTTTGTTACATATTTCACAAAAATTAAGTGGACAAAAATCAAAATAAACGCGTGAAAAAATCCGAAAAGATAATTTTATCTGTAACTAGCGACTCACGCTCGTTTCGCTCGGGTTCGTACCTAGCTTGCTTCCCATTACAAACTTTCATTCCCATTTTTACCCCCTTAAGGGATGATTTCCGGGATAAAAAGTATCCTATGTCCTTCCCAGGGTCTCAAACTATCTTACCAAATTTCATCTAAATCGATTCAGTAGATCCAGAAATTACCCCCTACAACGTCACAAACGCACAAACTTTACTTCTTTATAATAGTATTGTATAGATGTATCCTTATTTTATCTATAATGTATTATCATCTATCTATCATCATCTATCATCTTATTACAGATGAAAAACCATACACTTGTTCTTCGTGCGGACAATCATTCATCACAGCAAGTAAACTGGGTCGGCACAATAAAAGATTTCATTTAGCAATAAGATATCAGTGTAGAATATGCTATAGATATTTTTCAAGGTAAGTTATTTAAATTTTTTATTTTCAAATTTCAGAAAATAATTGTAAAAATTTCAAAATTTTCCATGAAATTTTTTAAACTTAAATACAACTGTAATTTTCTTTGCCAGATTTGAATTCCTGACGCGCCATTTTGATAAAAAACATCCAATGACAAACTAGAAGGAGAGCCATATGGTAAATAAAAATGAAATTTTCAAAAAAAAAAAATTACCAATCCAATAAAATATAGACAATCACTTTTATATATTTTTTAACCGACTTCCACAAAGGAGGAGGTTTTCAATTCGTCGGAATATTTTTTTTATGAATGTTCATTTGGAAAATTCTTTTTTTGTTTTGAAGTGAGCGGTTTTTAAAAAAATCAACAATAAATATATATTTTTTTAAATAAATTGCTTAATCAAATAAGTTATTAAAAAACTTTTTTCTTACAAATCACCTGCTTATTACGTCTCCACTAAAAATGGAAAAATAAAAACTTAAGTTTAGAATAGATACCTAATCAGATATTTTAATTATTTTTCTTTTAATTTTAATTCAGATATTTTTAATATTTTAAGTCGGTGCCAGCCGACAATATTATAAGATATGAATATCTAATAGGTAAATATGATTAGGTATGAACTCTATTAATTTAGTTAAAATATTATACATCAATTTGTGATGTATTTAATGTAACGAAATATATTAGATTTGCTTTGCGTCGGCTGGCACCCGACTTCGAAAATATCTGTTTAGGTATCTATTCTAAATGAAAAACGCCCGTATAGTTATTTTTTACATTTTAGTGCCTGGGTGTCGGTTTTTTATTTATTTTTTATATCTCTAATGAGATATAATCTTTATAGCACAGCCAACATTCGCCATTATTATATTTTTTTCAAAATTAAATTAAATTGTTAATAATTAGAAAATTAAATAAACATATAATATCGCAATATGGTGCCCAAAAGTGTCACGTTTCTGACATATTCAAAACCTAGCAACTCACCTTCGCTTCACTTCGGGTTCGTCCCTGGGCAAAAACAAAGTATCCCACGGGAACCGTACATTTTTCCGGGATTGTATATATAGCCTATAGCCTTACTCAATAAACGGGTTATCTAATGCAAAAAGAATTTTTCAAATCGGATTAGTAGTTTTTGAGATTGACGAAACAAATAAACTCTGCCTCTTTATAATATTAGTATATATAAAGCTATATGAAAACGATGATAATAATCATTCGAAATGAATCCATTATGTATAAAGGCCTTCAGTTGTATTAAAAAAACAGTTTCCATAGTTCTCATATAAGTGATATTTACTATTTCAAAATATGTCAGAGCCGCGACACTTTTAGGTACCATATTGTTAATATTATTTGTTTGTTTAACTATCCTCTATACAATTATACCTACTTCATCTTGCGCCCTAACTTAAAAAAAAAAAATTAAAATGGCGGCGGGTGGTTAATATTAGCAGCTTTCATAGAAATTTTCAAAAATGGAAATTCCAATCTCTCACTCTCTAAGGCAACTAAGTTACTAAGCTAAGTTGTTACTAACTCAAAGTAAAAATTAAATGCTATCGATATCGTATAGTATTTTGCGTTATCTTAATCAATTTTCGTTTTTTTTTTTAAATTTGTTTTAATTAATTGTTATTATCAGATTAGATTAAATTTTATTCATATTGTTAGTTTTTTATATTATAATCAGTGACAATATTTCATTTATCAATTCCTTAGTAATATAACCTGTGTGTGTGTGGCCTATTTAGATATCCTTCTCGGGTGGATCGTTTGCTATTGAATGTATCGTCTCTTTGGAGATCCTTTTCAAAAGGATCTGTTATTATAAGCAACTAGCCACTCGCCCTCGCTTCGCTCGTGTTCATCCCTTTTTTTTTAACGTTGGGAAATGCATTTACGCACGACGTGTGGGACTCACCGGCGTAATACAGCCAGTACTACCCACTAAAACCCAACAAAACCTTCCCCCGTCTTAATGAGGCGTCGCAGGATCGCTTACGCATTCAACTACGACGCCCCGACGGCAGGTCTGCCGAAGCAGACCACCACAACCATGGGGTTGCTCCAAGGTCAACTCTGCTATCAGAGAAGTACCAGGAGCAACCCGCAAGGTACACCGCCCCCCGAAGAGGGCCACCTCCCACTGCCCACCGAAGTGGGCAACCTCCCTGTGCGTTTCTTAGCTTCGCGCCCGGTTGGATTGCCGGGCACTACTGAGCCCCCCCACCACGACAAGGTGAACGCACGTTGGGGGGGCTCGTGTTCATCCCTAGCTTGATTCCCCATACAATTTTTCATCCCCATTTTCAACCCCTTAAGGGATAATTTCCGGGATAAAAGTATCCTATTCCTTCCCAGGATCTCAAACTATCTTCTTACCAAATTTACCTCAATCGGTTCAGTAGATCCAGAGATTACCCCCTACAACGTCACAAACTCACAAACTTTACCTTTTTATAATATTAGTACAGTATAGATGCACATGTAAGACAATTGAGTTGTCACAAATAGCAAGCAATTAAGCATAAACGGGTTAAGGGTCGAGGGGTCCTTTTTTATGGCCTGAAAACCCACACACACTATCGCACTCATGTATCATATATAACTGTAAAAAATAAGAAAATTAAGTTAGTTGTACTTATCCTTTCGGCGAGAAACGTTGTTTCATTACAACCCACAGTACCGATAACTTAACTCTCTCTTCATAGATTAAAAATTATAGCCTTATCTATTAATCACTTCAATTTTTTTTGTTAGAACTAACATAAAAAAGCCGTTTTCAGATTACAATGCAATATTGCCATATTTAAAAGAGCTAGAAGAGCAGATGCGGGAGAAGAATGAAAATGAGAAGGAGAAACCAAAAAAAGAAGATGTATGGGCCGAATGTGATGTGGTTTCAAAAGAAAATATCGTTAAAGAAGAAGATAACATCAATAAGTTTACAATAGAAATAGAAGAAGTTAAAGTTGATATGGATATAGAAGTTAAACAAGAAGAGGTGGAAGATGATAGAAATGATGATTTTAGTGGTGATTGTGATGGTGTTGGTGGTGATCTTGATGTGAGTGATGATGTTAGGGGTGATGATGGTAGGAGTGATGAAGTGAAGGCTGATGATGTTAAAGAAGAGGATGATACAATGAAGGATGAAATGTAAGTGATTGTTTTTTTTTTAATTTTTGACTGTCATGTTCAATTTGCATACAAACATTGTTAGCTTTAAGTGATCTTTTTTTCTTGCCTCTATTGTCTAGTGGCTAACATGTACGGTTGCAGATCCGAAGGTTGAGTCCCGGAGCGGGGCCAAATATAGTTATGTTTTGGATTTTTTCTGTCTAGAAAGTCTCAGTAACGGAAGTGTCGCATTGTCGTCCCACTGGAGTGTGAGAATGAAAGGGATAGAGAGTGTGTATGTGTGTTCTCTCTCTCTTTCTCACACACTGCACTATAATATCCTGCAGTTGGCTAGTCTTAGTAGTTGTTTTATTATTATACTGAGCGACTCACCCTCGCTCCGCTCGGCGTCGTCCCTACTTACATTTTGACGTTTAGTATAGATTTCTCAGAGATGAGATATTTTCCCGCAGTAAAAAGTATCCTGTATGTTGACCCGGATACCCAGCTATCGTCATACCAAATTTCATCAAAATCTGTTCAGTGTTTTATTCTTGAAACAAATAGACAGACAAAAAATCGAAAAACTATATCGATAAAAATGACAATAAGATTTTCCAAAAAATATTTAATGTACAGATTCGACTCAATTTTATTATATGCATAGATTTCTTATTTATAACAATACGAGGAGTAACCACATATTGGTTGTCTCGTTCTTCCACTGTTGCTTTTTTATTCCTTCACTCATTCCAAAATCTTCCCGTTCACTCTCACCGTGATACATTCAATTTTAAATCTAACCCTAGTTATGTAACCCAACATGTGTTTTATTTAAATATCCTTCTCAGAAGGAGTTTTACTATAAAATGTATCATCTCTTTATAGATCTTTTTCAGAAAGATCTGTTATTATAAACCGTGCACATGTAAAACAATTGAGTTGTCACAAATAGCAAGTAATTAAGCATAAATAGTTTAAGGGCCGAATGGTCCTTTCTTTGGCTGAGAACCCACACACACTACCGTCTACCGTATTCTTGTATCATATAAAACCGTAGAAAATAAGAAAATAAAGTTGCCACTACCCTTTCGACGAAGAATGTTGTTCTATTACAACACACCATCTCGATAACATAACTCCCCACATAAATATATTTTATATCTTTTTAGGGCATCCGACGACGACTATTTCCCATCGAACACGTGGGCTGCCACACCCAAAATCGAACCTCCACCATCCCCCAAAACGAAGCAAGATAGACTAAAATGTCCAATATGCGAGAAGAAAGTGAGCACAGTTTCGTACATGAGAGTACACATGCGGACTCACACCGGGGAAAAACCGTTCAAATGCTATATATGCAATGCTGGATTCATTACAAGCAGTAAAATGCATAGACATGTCCTCACTCATCCCGAGTCTTGGAATGGTGAGTTTTTTTTTAATTTTTACTATTATTAGTGCCTAACAGTAGCTATGTGCTACTCCAGGTTGTTTGTCTGTCTGTGTACTCTGTAAATTTCATCTAAATCAGTCCAGCTGTTTATTTATTTATTGAAGTGAATCTTCTTTAGAATCGTTGTGATTTGATACTTGATGAAACGGAAATGTGACACTAGAAAGAGACAAACACATAAATATATAGGATTAAGCCGGCGAGAGAACGAGATAGAATACATTGCCATGTTAACCATTGTTATTGTCAGACAAATATATAATGTTATATTCTTTCCGTATATGATATTCTATAAATATATAACTGTAATATGCCTAATGTTCCTTATTTAATTATTAATTTGTGTCAATTTAATTGCGATATTTGTCAAAGAAGTTTTACTTCAAGTGTGCGTAAAGATTTTTTTCAATAGTCCGATTACATACTATGACTTCAAAATAATTATTAATTTATTAAAATGAATTATGAAGATATCCAATTTTTAATATATTTTCAGAGGATGGAATAAAACCGGAAAAAGAAGAAATTAAATCGGAAACGGAAAAAGATGACGACGACGATGATGAAGATAATAAAGATAAAAAAGCGTACGTTTTGAAAGATAAATATTAAACTTAATTATATGTTCTTTTAAATAAATCTTTTTTCGGTTTTTTTTTTGATTTTTGGTTCCTCCAAAATCGAACCCCCACCATCGCTCAAAATAAATTCGCAAAAAAATCCGAAAAGATAGTTTTATTTTAAAAGTCAAATATTCGCGTAAATCTAAGAAAATCTGTTTTTCTTTTGTTTTTTTTTTCAAAAGTGGAAATTAGTGAAACGAAAGGAACGGTGGAATTTCCTATAAATTTATAATATTACTTTAAATTTGTTTATTTTTTTCAAAATGAATGGATCATTTTTTGATTTTTTATGTTTACAGAATAAAAAAAATGAAGAAGGCACTGGCGAAGTTCTCAAAGAAACCAAATGATTTGGAGAAAAAGAAAAAGTTGTATCAAAAACGGCCGCACTCGTGTGAATTTTGTCACAAACGATTCTTACATTTAGAAACGTTACAGGTAAAGAAAAAAGGATGTGGGTTCAAGTCCAAGCTATTCTCGACTCTATTTGTATATCATAAAGGCACTATTAAGAACGTCAAATAATTTTCTTTTTCAATTAAAAAAGTAGAGTAACTTCAAAAGAAATTAAAAAGGTGGAATAATTATTGGAGATGAGATTCTTTCTTTTTAAATATACATATTATTTTTACAATAACAAATCTAGCGTTTTTCCTCGGCTCTGTCCGTAATTTAACAGTGTATTACCATGTTTTTATAGATCATAGCCTATGTTTCTCTGATGTATAAGCTATTTTTAATGTAAAGTTTCATCAAAATCCGTTCTGTTCTGTAGTTCGTGCGTGAAAGAGTCACGAGCATTTATACATACATACATACATGTTCACAAATTTTCCCTTTTATAATATTATTAGGATATCACTTTAAGAGTTATTGAATTGGTTATTTCAATGATAGATGATTATTGTCATTTATAATCTTGTTTATAAAAAAAAACAAAAATATTTTTCTATCCCACTGAGTTTTTTTCACCAGTTCTCAAACTAAGGCTTTTTTTCCTAACTGATAACTGGTGGGAGATTGTGAGCGTTCACTAAACAATTGTAATAATTTAATGCCAAATAAAACATTTTGAATAAAAAAAAATACACTAGAATTAATTACTGCATTGTCTCTTTTTATAAAGTTGGTCAAATCTTTTCTTTTTTTTTCTTCCAATAGGTATGCAAAAATCAAATTATTTTAAAAGTGTTCCAATCAAATGGATGGATTTTTTTCTTAAAATTTATATCACACCAACTAACTTATGCCAAAATTAAATACCTTCTTTGTAAAAGTTGGTTAAAACATTTTTTTTCCCCCAAAAGGTACACAAAAAGAGTCATGAAGGAGAAGAAAGAGTGTACAAATGCAACTTCTGCCTTGTAGAAGTTGAAGATGAGGCGGCACTGAAGTCCCACGAAGTGACTCATGACGGACCAAAGCCCTATCTGTGCACTGTGTGTGGGAAGAGCTATAAGAAGAGAGAGACTATGGTGAGATTTTTGAAGTTATACTTCTTTCGGGACGGAGAAAAAATTATGAGAGTAAAATTTTTGCAATGCGCGCGCACACCGACAGCTAAAAAGCGACATGATGAAGTTAGCTGCATTCCTTTTACAAACAGAGAGTTGTGACATACGGGATGAAATCTTTAGCTATTTTTTCATACACGCACATAAATACTTTTACATTTCTAATATTAGTCCAATTACCCATTATTGATAGTATTATATTTATTAACAGATCTACCACAGAAAAAATCACAAGCCAGAAAAGGAGTTTATATGTGACATTTGCACGAAGTCATTCAACGCTCAGTGCAAATTACAGAGACACATCGTCAGTCATCGAGTGGACAAATTCATACTTAGATACGAGTGTCCTGTGTGTGCTCACATGTTCAACACTAAATATCATGTGCAAATGCACCTATCGACACACCAGAAGGAGGGATTGTAAGTGGTTTTTTTTTTAAATTAAAAAAATGTTTAGGAAGTTTTTGGCATCTTTTTGTTCGAAAATTTTCAAAAAATTAAATGGAATTTTTTTGGGTTATGATACTAACTAGAGTGACCGATGGATAGATGTCTTGATTTTTTTTTATTATTGTATTTCACGTTTTATATTAACTTTTGCTTTATTAGTTGTTACCTGTTTAGGTAAATTCATTTTTGAATTGAATTTCTAAATTAAATTGAATAAAAATATTCGATATTATACAAATATTTAATGATGAAGTAGATATTTATTTTTAACTATAATATGTGTTTTTCCAATACATTAATTATTTTATCAATAAATTCCACAGAATACAAGAAGAAAATCGCAATGAAATATTAGCAATGGTGCTACAAAACGCTCGGAAAATACCTAAAAAGCCTGACACCTCCTCTTCCCTCACCGACATTGTACCGACAGACGAGAGAAGCCGCGTGTGTAACATATGCGGTGAAGTCTTTCAACATTTCTATTATTTAGAAGAGCATTTAAAAAGCCATGGATCAAAAATAGCAATAGAAGATAGCGAGAAGATAGAAGAGAAGAAACATATATGTAAAATATGCAATAAAGGTTTCAAATTGCATTATTATTTGAAATTACATAGTTTCACACACACCAAGGAGAAACCGTTCATATGCCAACAGTGTGGTAAGGGCTTTATAACGCGTGGAAAATTAAAAAGGCATTTAGAAACTCATACGGGTTTGAAGAAATATCAGTGTCATATTTGCTATAAATTCTTCACCAGACCCAGTTATTTGAGGATACATGTAAGAACTATCCATGGGACGCAGGACTATAACTTTAGATTGGATAAAAATTATGGGTTTTCTATTCCCGTAATGCAGGATGGGTGAAGGAAATTTTTGGTTTTAGGGAGCGGAAATTTTTCATTTTGGGAAATTTTGGTTTTTTGGTATCGGAAATTTTCAGTGTGGGACAATTTTGGGTGTATTTTTTTTCATTTTTTTTTACAAAAATGAAGTGTTTTTTTTCTTTAATAGAAAACGGTAATCGTGGTTCACTCTTGTTTGTGATTTGTATATTTTTTGTTTAGTTTTATATTGATCATGAAATTTTGAAAGATGATATAAAAAATTACATTAAATAAATTTTAAAGAAATTGTATATATATAAAATGTATGTAACTAAGATGTTTTCACAATTTTACATTTTAAAAATATTTTTTCATAGATAATAAATAGCATTTTACATTTAAATGCAGATAAATAACAAGGGTACCACAATGCGGGTAAAATAGTTTTTAGTTATGGTAATGGCTAAGGTTTATTGGTTTTCAAAATGAATTTAAAAAATACTAAATAAAATGGCGCCTCTAAAAGTTTTTAAATAATTATTAGTATTATTTTTTAGTATTTTTTTAATTTGTGATAAGCATTTTTATTTTGAAAACCAATAGATTGTTATTTTTTACATCACACGGTGTTGGTTTAAATAGTTTTTTAATTACAGGATTTTGTACTTATTTTTTTTTAAGATGAATTCATATTTATTAACAAATTTCAATTAATACTATTTAAAATATTATTATTTACTTGTAATGAATTTTTGGTTTTTATTATTTAAATAAATCTATTTTATCCAGAGCAGAGTTGATTAGATAATAAAATTAAAAAATGATTTTTTTGCAGTTCATGTAAACGTTACATTATTTAAATGATTAGAATTTTGATTAAATTTTATTTGTGTGGGAAACTTGCAGTTGTCTCCATTCATTACAAGTGTATAATATATTGATTCCCATCAAAATAATACGATATTCTCAATTTTATATTACGTTTTCTATACAGAAAAAAAATGAAAATTTCTTTGAAAGAAAAAATTTCAAAATTTTGTAAGTTATGAAATTTTGAAAAAAAAATTTAAGGTGGAAAAGTTAAGTGTTACTTTTTTAAATAGTGGTGCGATTTTTAATGTAAATAATGTTTTTTTTTATTGTTTAGAAATGCGGTTTTAAGGAGAAATGTCAGTTTGACAGTTTTTTTTTAATATCTATGTACAGATAAATTACGGTTATTGGTCTTTGCTGTGGCAGTTTGTTTAATACTTTCTTAGATTTACGCGAATATTTGATATTTTAAATAAAACTATCTTTTCGGATTATTTCGCGGATTTATTTTGATTTTTGGTTCCCGACGTTTCGAATGCTTTACAGCAATCATGGTCACGGGAGAGACTGAGGTTTTAGATGTCTCGTAGGTCATTTTATATAGTTGATACAGACAGTATCTACAAACAAATTGGTATATTTGCAGGAAAAGCAGTACGTTAGATTTTTTTTTTGCTGGACAGCATTCGAAATGTCAGGAATAAAAAATTGTAATAAAAAGGTAAAAATGGTTTTATTTAAAATTGTCTGTTTTTTTTGTACGTTTCATAATTACTATGGAACTAGGTACTTGGTTTATAATTTTTGCACGGTTTTTTATAAAAAACGGCGTTTGTGTACTATAAGCAATATTTACGACCATTTCGATGTAAATGTCACAAAGTTGTTGATTTTGTATAGAAGAATATATATATATATATGGAATAAAATTAAGTTTTCATTATAATTTGAGTTTTATTTATTTATAGTTACAAGCTACTTTAACTTTGCTTCGTTTGGTATGCTATTTCTTTTTCTAAAATAAAAGTAGCCTAAGCTACTCCTTATAAGATCATCTATCTGTTAGCGAAAGTCCCGTTTAAATCGGTCCAGCCGTTTTGGAGATTAGCCAGAACAGACTGATTAAAAATAAAAAATAAAAATTTCTTATAAGTACCGTATAATTTCATATGCATTTAGTTAAAAGCTGTTATTTTGACATTACAAACAGACACTTCAATTTTATTTATCTGTATAGATTCATATTTTATTCCTAAAAAATGTATTTTAACTAATACATATAATAAAATTTCCCTTATTCTTTAAAGAAAGTAAAATATTTGATACTACTCGGCTTCATAAAATTGTCTACACTCCATGAGACAAAGCTACTGCTTGTCTCTCTGCCTTTTAATAATCATTCAAATGCCAGTCTATATGTATATAATAAAATTGTAACTAAGCCGAATCTGTACAATATTTTTTTGAAAATCTTATTGAAATAGACATTATTGTCGATACAGAGGCCGAATCTATAGTTTTTTGGAATTTTTGTCTGTCTGTCTGTGACCGCATCATAGAAAAACTACTGGAGGGATTTTGATGATTTTTACCGCAGGAAAATGTCTCATTTCTGAGAAAAACTACAAAAACTGCAATGTACGAGTATACTAATATGTAAAACCTAAGAATTTGGTTTTTAATCTTCTGAACGCGGGCGGAGCTGCGGGCAATGCTAGTGAGAAATAAAACAACATATAAATTGAAAACCATTTATTGTGCGATCAGTTACAGCTATTATATAAACATTACATTTCTCCTACATTTTACTGCCGTTATAAGATAGAAGGCATTCGTCAAAGTTGATTTCGAGATATTTAAAGTTGTGTCTTAGTACTTAGTAGTAGTTTAATAATAAATAATAAATAAATATGTTGGTACATTAACACACAGCACCATCTAGTTCCATGGTAAGCTACAAGGCTTGTGTCATGGATACCAGATAGTTGATACACTACACATACATATATAACTTTAAATACATATTATAAATATAAACACCCATGACTGGAGTACAAATATTCGTGTTCATCATACAAATGAATGCCCCCAGCGGGACTCGAGCCCGCGCCCGCTGGCGCAGCAAGTAGGATCACTACAAACTGAGCCAAACGTGCCGACACAGTTTGTGCGTAGTTCATAAGACTTAGAGCTTTATGAGTGAGACTATCACGTAGCATTGTTTTGCTGACTCAGAATCTGTATTAGAGTGATTTTTAACCCCCGACGCAAAAAGAGCGGTGTTATAAGTTGACGTCGATGTCTGTCCGTGTGTGTGTCTGTCTGTGGCATCGTACCTCTCAAACGGATGGACCGATTTCGATGCGGCTTCATTCATTTGAAAGCCAGTTTCCTTGCGGTGGTTCTTAGCTATGTTTGGTTAATATCAGTCCAGCAGTGTAAGAGTATCAGCTGTTTTCCAAAATGATGTAAGGCATTTTGGCATATGATTACTCGACTAAGTGCTTCACGCGTGCCAGTGTAATCGTTGTCACGGGCGTGGTCGGAAATGAAAAGACCGAGTCCCATGCAAATAAATTTAATTTATCGAAATAATCTCGACCCGGTGGAGAGAGAGAAAAAAAATATACTAACGGGCGGGGTCGAGCACTTAACCCACACAAGTTCCTTTGTTAAGTCGGTTCAGGTACTCTCCTGCGTCACGCCGTAAAGATGGTGATCCCGGGAGCTACGTTCTGGAATCCGCTGACGGCTGGATGCGGCAGAAATGGGTAACCAAACCCGGCGGAGAGTATTCACGTCGTGGTGGTGAAAGTAGAAAAACATAAAGGGCGTGAGGGTATACCGGCCAAATTGGTAACCCGAGCGTTGAACCCTGGAACGCGCCATCAAATGAATTTCTGATTTTAAGCGGTAATCGTAATCCGACTGATCAAAATCTTCCTTGAGTTTAGAAGCGAGCTCAGACCAAGATAATATTTTGTGTTTTACTGAACGGTACCAGTGAAGAGCGTCATCCTGAAATATTTCTGTAGCGAAAGCTAATATTTTTGAAGGGATTATGTCTCGTGCAACAATAAACTCATCAACGCGCTGTATGAATGAGCGCACACACGTTTTACCATTAAACTTTAATTTAGTTAAATCAGCTGCAGTACGATCGCATGTCACCGAAATTAAATTTTGCACTTCCGGTGGCAAGGTCGAGGAGAAACCAGAGCCCGAGTTAGATGGTCCAGGAATTGGTCTATTTACTTGAAGAGACGCGAGCCGTTTTGATAAAAGTTTATAACCCTTAAAAATTTCGTCGTAATCATCTTTCGTATCCTTACTAGGCGTTAACCTCGCTAAACGATTGTGAAGGTGATTTAACATATTTTGCGTTCTCATGAGGGAAGGTTCACTAGGGTCTGATACATCTAAGTTTGTTTGAATCTTAGTGAGAACTTCTAGACATCCTTTAAGGTCCTGTCGAATATCTAATGGAGACTCCAATATGTGTTCGGACGGGTATTCTGACGATAATTTCACAATTTGTTTGCGTAACTCCTCAACAGAAGAAGCTGCGGTAGCACCACGAATCCGAACCTCATATTCGAGCTCCGATTTTTGAAGTGACAAATATTTCACAGGTAACATTGTGACAATATAAATAACCAAATGGGTAAGTGGTAAAAAACAAGCAAAAGCATAAATCAACAAATGTAACCCTTCTCCGATCTGTTACAATATACTCTTTAATCAACGTTGGTTTTTTTTAATGATAAAAATAGCAGCAAAATAAAAAGTTAACGATGCTACTAATGTGTACTTTACAATAAAGCTTAACCACTTTAAAAAAAAACTAACAATTTTTTAATAAAAATGTGGGTAGAAATAAACTTGTGTCGAAATTAAATTGTTAACTAGAACAATGAGTACAATAATTTAAGCTACTTTAACAATATTGAGTACACTTCAGTAGCAAGCAATTAAAAAACCAAAAAAATAAAACGTTTTACAAAAATAAGCCACAGACACACACTAACTACAAAAAACCGAAAACAAAAAGAACTTGTGTGAATTTAACCACGTTAGGCGCCAATGTCACGGGCGTGGTCGGAAATGAAAAGACCGAGTCCCATGCAAATAAATTTAATTTATCGAAATAATCTCGACCCGGTGGAGAGAGAAAAAAAATATACTAACGGGCGGGGTCGAGCACTTAACCCACACAAGTTCCTTTGTTAAGTCGGTTCAGGTACTCTCCTGCGTCACGCCGTAAAGACGTAGCTCCCGGGAGCTACGTTCTGGAATCCGCTGACGGCTGGATGCGGCAGAAATGGGTAACCAAACCCGGCGGAGAGTATTCACGTCGTGGTGGTGAAAGTAGAAAAACATAAAGGGCGTGAGGGTATACCGGCCAAATTGGTAACCCGAGCGTTGAACCCTGGAACGCGCCATCAAAATACAATTACAAGCGGTCCAGTACATATAGCACACATCCACGGCACTGCGTTATAAAAGAAAAAGCACCTAAATTGTAGTAGTAGTGCCGTGGAATCATGACAATCAGAAACGGAGATTACAATTTCGAGAATTAAGTTAATTTATAAAGAAATTTACGAATATTAAAAAATTATTAAAAGCTGAGGGTGGAATTAAAAAAAATGATGCAATCTTTTTATAACATTTCTATGTAAAATCAATTTATATTACTATTAAGAATTACTGTTGAGCACAAATATAAGTTTTAAATGATTACTAGCAATAATAACTATTCTAATTGCCTGTTACATTAAATATACCACTTACTCAGTTTAGGGGCGATCAACACTCACTATATATAGTATTAAAAAATATTCGAGGAACGCTTAGCGACGATCACGAAAAATTATAAATATATTACGGTTACGAGTTTTTTATATGATAAAGACACGAATTAGAGACCGTAAAAAATTATTGTGACGTGCGTTCACTCAAACTAATTAGATGCAAAGCAAAATGAATAATGAGTGGCGGCGACCGGTACTGCAGTATTTAACTTAACGAAGACAAAAGATTTACCTGGAACGCTAAAATGTTACATCGCGCGAGTATACAAATGCCGCTTGAGAAATAAATTTAACATATTATTATACTTTGTAAAAAAAAATAAGTTATAATAAAATTGTGTTTTATACTTAGTTTGTTTTAATGTAGGATTTAATTTAATAGTTATTTTAATTAGTTTTAGGTATTGTAAATATTAAATTTAAGTGTATTTTAGGGTAATATTATGAATTATGTACATATAACGTTACATCGTTAAATGACAATTAATTTGCGTAGGGGTTTATTTAAACTTTTAATTTATAATTATTGGCCAAATTATTAGTTATGGCCTTCTTTCTTATGACGGCAGTATTATTATAAACACGTGAATATTATTTAAAAAATATGAACCGAACTACCGTCTCTTTATTTGGAAGTCGGTTAAAACGCTTACAACACTAGATGCCCCATCTCAAACAAACACATTTGCCAGCTATAATGCGGGCTATTTTTTAGACAATTTTTGTTTTCTTATTAGATGATAGATGGCGTTAAACTGCAAACTTTCAAATTATTATTTAATACGTATAAACTAGTCTGTTTTTGAGACAAAAGTGACATTACGTGGGTTGCCAGTTTTTTGCAATTCTTAAATAGTGATGTGCCACTATCGAAAATTAACGTGAATAAAATCAAGTATGGTTTTTTATAATAAGTTATCCTGAAATAATGTGTACCTGTACTTAATTAAAACGTAGTAATACAAAATTAATAATGCAAATTAAATTTATTAATGTGAATTTCTATGATACTTAATGATTTAAAATTAATAAATATGATATTTAATGATTAAGAATTAATAATATGAATTTTAATAATACACTTTGGAATATAAAAATTTGAATCGAATCGTCTAATGAAGATAAAAAGTGACGATTCAACAAACCGGTATCGTAGGTACAACACTGCACAAAAGAGCTAGCAACATTATTTGTAAATTTGACATTTGCATGTGTTAATTTAGTCTCTAAGATTAAAAAAAAAGACTATAAAATATGTAAATTATACTAAAATTTAATATTTATATTTAATAATAATCAATCACGAAAGCAATAAAATTATAAAAATTTGTACACCACACTTATTTTTTCCATAAAAATTTTGAAATAAAATTTTCATTATCAAAATTAATCACACATCAATTTTAAAATTTTACAATTTTTACAATAAAACCAACAAATTACCGGCAATTCAAAAGACAGACATACATATATTCATGATATTTGAAAAAGTAAACAATTTTTAGATTTTGTTATCGTAAAACGGTCTGGAGTATCTTATAATGATGTTATTTTGACCAATTTTCGGTAACAGCGGTTAAATATATATGGGGCATTGAATGCCAAATCGGATGGTTTTATAAATTCTTATTTTTGATTTTCTTAATATTTTTTTGGTATATCTTAGTACCTCTCAAAAGAGGCTACCTGGTAAATTTTGCGATTTTTTTGATCACTAGTTAAAATTTTCAAAAAACCGCTCTTTTATGATGTTTAGCTCATAACTTTCTTAGTAATGGTCGAAGTTCAATTTTTTTTCAAGATTTTTGTTTGTGGATTACTTGGAAGAAAATATAAAAAAAAAATATTTAAAATGTTTATATCGAGTCTAGTCTCACGATTGAAAACTTAAAATTCGAAAATCTCGATTAAAAACATGTTAAATATTTTTTTATATTTTTTTTGTCAATGTCATCTAGAAACAAAAATTTGGAAAAAATAAAGTTGAATTTCGACCATTATTAAGAAAGCTATGAGCAAAAAATCAAAAAAGAGCGAGTTTTTTTGAAAATTTTAACCAGTGATTAAAAAATCTCAAAATTTACCAGGTAGCCTCTTTTGAGAGATCTACTAAAAAATATCAAAATACTAAGAAAATCAAAATTTTTTTTTGAATCCGATTCGGCATGGAATGCCCCATATATAAATTATAACTTTGTTTAGACTTGTATCAATATTATTAACCCCTCAACGACCGCGGACACGCCGGCGTGTCCGTTAGAAATTTTTAGACGGCGTGTCCGTTAGAGATTTCTTAGAAATTTAATATTTCTTAGAAATTTGCCTGGAGGTGTTAATCATTGAATAAAATTCATCTGCTTACATTATATTATCAATAATTATATGTATAGACTCAAAAGCCAAAACTACGCTTAAAAAAATATGTCACGCTTATAATAAATAATTAAAACTTCTTAAGTATCACTTCATTATTATTTTAAAAAAAACACAAAATCTGACTAGTCCTAGTATACTTTGGCCAAAACAAAAATCTATTTTTAATCTATGTTACTTATTTTTTCGATATGTTATTGAAAATTGTATAATTTTAATAGGGCAGCAATGATTTCGCTGGACAAGATATTATTTAAAATTTAAAAACTATAATTAATAATACATTACATTTTAATTATTTATAATTACATGTCTGTCAGTAACTAAAGAAAGCGGTGCCATTTTGAAGTGATTATCAAAATTTTGATTTTTTTTCTTTAGTAACCGACAGACAATAATATTAATACTATAAATTAAATAGAAGCGAGAAGCAAAAATCTATATTAAAGTAGCACAAGGCCCGTAGAAATTATTTTTTTTTTGCTAAATCATAAATAATATGAACAATAAAATGAATACTCACTATAAATTCATATTAAAATAAATTAAAAAAAAACAAGAACATGACACATTTCAATTTTTTTTTAATAATTTATACATGATCTGTTATTGTTGTTGTTTTTTTTAAATTAAAAATGCAGATTAAATACAAATCCACGGGCCCAATGACTTGCTGCCTAAATAGGTGACGCCCGAACGACATAACATAGTGCAGATGAAAATAGGCTAAAAACTAGTTTTTTTCTTGGTTTTAACAGAAATAAAGTTATTTAATATTTTATGGTACAAATACGTTTTTTTTCTGGAATAGGAATATGTTATTATAACAATTAATAAAAAAAAGGTAATTTTGGTCAAAGAACGATCTGTAAAGTTGAAAAAAAATTTTTTTTTGGAATACGAGACAAAAAATCAAAGCTTTATTATTATCTTAAATTTGTGTTTCTCTTATTAATTCTAAAATCTAGCATTTTTCTACGTTATTAATTTTAAAATCTATTCACTATGTAAAAGTAAACATAAAATCGACCGATAGAGACCTCATTAACAATGTCAAATATAGCACCTTTCATATAAGTTGACTTTCTATGATATGGCTTATGGATAACTAAAATTACAAATAAAAAAAAAACAACAAAAAAAATTGGTTGTCCACAAATTGAATGTCCCATACATCACATACGCTTCAATTATGATCAAAACGAATTAAATGAGCTCAAACTAGAAAGTTTTGCTATTTGTATCTCCTGCAACCATCATCAGACCAGCTTGATAACAAATTTTTGTATTCTCATCCGGATTTCACATGGAAATGTTTTAAATCGATACAACGATTAAAACTTAGAAGTAAGTTCAAAATCGACTTCCAAGATTTAACATAGCTAGATATTAAGCTGGTATTCTTTATCTTAGCGATATCTGCTATCTTGTAGAACAGGAGTTCCCAACCAGGGGGACTTCGAGATTACGTCCTTTAGATAAGCGGAGAGAGAGAGAGTTTATTTTGTATAAATTAAAATTATAATAAATAAAAATTGTTAAAATAATGTGTAATAATACAATAAAAAAAAGAAAAGGGGGGTATGAAATATTTTTTTAAATCCTGGAGGCTCAACAGAAGAAAGGTTGGGAAACCTTGTAATTTCGTAGAAAGTCAACTTATCTGAGCTCAAACTGAAAATATTTCTATAAAACTATCATTCTAAATATGGCGGTTGGAATAATGAACATTAGGAATAAAAATTGAAGGCGTCCAATTTGAAACCGCCATTTCGTTTTATTAATAATCTATCGGCCAACAGATTACACACTAGTATTTTCTTAAATTTACGCGAATTTTTGACATTTCAAGCAAAACCATCTTTACGGATTTTACCGCGTTTTTTTCTTTCTTTATTCACGTTTCGAATGCTATAAAGCAAGCATAATATTTTTTTGAAATTGTAAGGTGAAGTAAGTAGTTGCTTTTATAGACGTCGAAACCTCAGATTCTGCCGTGACATGTCTGTTGTAAAGCATTCGAAACGTGTCAAGAATAAAAAAATCAAAAAAATCGGGACAAAGTCAGAAAAGATAATTTTATTTGAAATATATACTAAGTATCTATGAGGTATAATGTGTTAATTATATCATGTATTATTGCTAGCATTGCGAGTACTCTCTTTTATTTAAAGTGTAATTAAATATATGTAAGTGATGTTTAAATAAATTAAAAACAAGATTTGTTTTGTCGAGTTTTGAAAAATAAAAAAAATCTAATGAAAAAGTTATAGTAATAGAAACAGTTAAAATATATATTATATTAATAGGAAAAAATTTCATTAGATTAACTTTAATCAAATTAGAATTTTTAAATTAAATAAAATTATAGCTATTGATAAAAGATAAAAAGTTTCAATAATGAAAACAGATAATTAAACGGGAATAGACATTTAATTTAGATTAAGAAAAAAAATATCGCAAAATTAAATCTATTGAAAACCAAAACATTGAAAAATACTTGAAATTTTTATTACTAATAAATTAATATATATACAAAACTGTGATAAAATTGTATCTATTATTACTTATATTGGTAGCGTGAAAAAATTTAGTGTACTTTTATATGTTATCCAAATTTAGTGCACTTTTATATGTTATCTGTAAAATGTATATTTTTCCATCTAAATGTAATATTAATATCACAAATGCCAGAAAACTTTTGTGTTTCACGCCTTAACTTCAAATAACTAATCTTTGACAAAAACGGTAACATTTTACTATTCAATAGCCCAAAACATTTTTAATTACTCCTTCAAAAGCCAACGTTTTTGAAAAAAAAAATCTTTTTTGTTTTTTTTTCATGATTTTTTTAATATTATTTTTGATCCCGACGTATTGTGTGAGAAATAAACGTGCATTTTAAACTAATATTATCATTTTATTGAATTCATTTGAAATAAAATTATTAATAAATTTTATTTTAATAATAAAAGCAAACTTTTCTCTAACTTCCTCTTTATCATTTAATTTTTTTCAATTCATTAAACACAACAACACGACCTGCATTTTGATTAATTTTCCTTATCTTTTATCTATTCATTATTAAACCAAATCACTATTTTTTCTACTGTACAGTATATTTCACAAACTCCAAATCACTTTTAACATAACCCAAAATATCATTTAAAGCGATATTTTACCCACCATCATGTTCATCTCCTTCTCCATTACTATCAAAACCAATCTTATTTCTTTCTAAATCATTATTTATTTTTCTATTTTAATCAAAATTGGTTAAACTATCATCGAATATATTCTTTTTAATATTAGCATCGGTATTTTAAATAAAAAAAAATTTTTTTTAGCAAAGTTTATTGTTCCTTCTGGAAAACACTTTACATATATTAATTAATGGAAGAAGACTAATTTTTACTAGCGTTTGTAAGATTCTACTTGAATAAAGTACATTTTGATTGCCTCAATTGTCCAGTGGCTATCATATACGAATGAAAAACTGAAGGTCCTGGGTTCGAGTCCCGAGTCGGACCAAGCATTAATACTGAGTTGACTGAAATCAAGAATTTCTCAGTAACAACCGGAGTTGGGAAGTTGGGTTTCACCATTTGATCTGGAATACTGGATCTCATTGGTCGTGTGAAATTTTCGTCCCACCAGAGTATGAGAGTGACAGGAATAGAGAGTGCACTTGTGTTTGCGCGTACACTTGTGATGAGATAAGATTAGCAATCGTTCAGGAGGACCGTATTTCTTTTATTTAATACTACCATTGCTTATTATTTTTCGCTGTCGCGAACATTAGTCATGTGCAAGAGGTGACTTAAATTTATATCAGTGGATGAAGATTGATTTGTTTAAGATTAGTGTGGAGCGTGACTTGTATGTCTCCGCGAGAGAGAGAGAGAGAGATTACTTGGATTTTTTGACGGTGTTTAAAGGCCATCAGTGGCAAATTTACCCATTTCTCAGGTATAGGCTATTAAATTATTACCGCCTTTACCTCTATAATTTCAGTTGCTTGGTTTTTACAATTCAACAATTCAATTGAAATTGCACAAGAAATAGTTATATTTCTGAGCCAATAAAAACTCATCGTGTCCCGAATTATTACAAAAGTTCTTCAGATTTCTGTGACACGACCAAAAAAATCTGTCCCTTAAAACCGTCTAAAATTACCCTTTTTAGACTCAAACCTATTTAACCTGCTGATAAATACACCACAGCATGCCATTATGTTCAGAGTTCTAATCTGTGTATTATTATTATAATTTTTATTAATAAAAATCTCGCTTTTCAGTATCGGAACATCAACAATCACGGACCTAAGACAAGTGAGTACGAAAGTCTTATGAATTAATTGGAGGATCAAAAATTGGAGGAAGCCCAAGCATTTTAGAAGTCTGATGTAGATTGTATATATTATTATTATTATTATAATTTTGATTGATAGATCGTTATTGTAAATCTGCACGATATTATTTCGAGCACCACCGGCCTAGGCGAACAGAACACTAGGGTCTGCCCCGAGGATTTCGCAAGTGAACTGGTCTTGTTCTATCGGTTTCTTTATCCATCTGCCGAGTTGGGCGCTTTCGAACGCTGTTGTTAGACGGTCTTTTGCTATCTGTGTGGTTGGATGAAAAAAAGTAATAAATAAATATGTCGGGACATTAACACACAGCGCCATCTAGTTCCATGGTAAGCTACGAGGCTCGTGTTATGGACACCAGATGGTTGATACACTACACATATATAACTTTAAATACATATTATAAATATAAACCACCCATGACTGGAATACAAACATTCGTGCTCATCACACAAATGAACGCCCCCAGCGGGACTCGAACCCGCGACCGCTGGCACAGCAAGTACGGTCACTACAAACTAAACCAAACGTGTCGTCACAAAAGACACCTGTGTAGATAAACTTAAAAAGCAAAACCTTATCTAAGTAAAAAAATTGATCCAAATCGTTAGAGCCGTTTCCGAGATACACGAAATAAATTTATACATACAAGAATTGCTTATTTAATAAGATTTACTAAATATCAGACTTCACTAATATATCTCACCTGGTAAGTGGTGCACAGACTTTTTGCTTCGTTGTAGGGGATGTTATCCAAATCTTTGGGAAGCGGTGGAAACTGTGGTCCAGATGGTTCCTATATATTAAAGTTTAAAAAAAATGAAATTATTATATTCTAATTTAAAATCACTATTCAAATGTATGAATAAATTTAATAATGGTAGTCCTTTACAACATATTTATTACAAAGCACTTTTTTCATTTTAAAACTAGTTAAATATTTGAAAAAAAGTATGAAAAAAAAAACATTTGATATGCATACTTTCTATTGAAGAAGAAAAATCAATAACATAAAAAATAATAAACATTGACAAAAATATTAATTCGGAACGAGGCAATTACCAAACTTACCTATTTATGTTACCTGAACTTACCTATATATACCTGAATATACCTAGGTAACTCCTTACCTATAAACTTCACTTACCGGAGGTAACAGAGGTAAGCGTCTTATCAAATACTGCCATCTGGCGAACATACTCTGCTTACAGAGAAGTGATGGGTGACCGCTTTCCAGTTTTCCCGTCGTCGCATTTATTACTTCGGGGAACTGAAATGTTTTTTTTAGCAATAGGTATATTAAATATATATAAAATATCGGTGTGCGTGTGTTCGTAATTACTCTTTCGGAACGGCTTGATCAATTATTATATATATACATATAATAAAATTGCAACTGAGCCGAATCTGTACATTAAAATATTTTTTGGAAAATCTTATTGAAATATGCATTATTATCGATACAGAGGCCGAATCTATAGATTTTAGAATTTTTGTCTGTCTGTCTGTTACCGCATCACAGAAAACCCACTGGAGGGATTTTGATGAAATGTGGTATGGTGATAGCTGGTTATCCATATCAACATATAGGATACATTTTACCGCGGGAAAATATCTCATGTCTGAGAAACAATACAAAAACTCCAATGTAAAAGCATACTACTCGTAATATGTTGTAATGTAAGAATTTGGTTTTTGGTCATCCGAACGCGGGCGGAGCCGCGGGCAATGCTAGTTGTTTTCATATACTTTTTTTTGGGTGGTGACTAGATCTAGATTTTTTTTAAATGTACCAACCAATTTAAAACTATTTCAAGTCAACCCAAAATTCGAAGACCGAAACTGAATATACGTATTTAATATATGTATTTAGATATAATATAATAGAATATATGTATTTAGATTTATTGACAATAGAATATATTATTTAGATTATTATAGTAGTAGAGTATTTAGATTTATTGACATTTTAAATGTAACTATCTTTTCGGAAGTTGTCGCAGTTTTTCCATATTTTTTGGCGGGCTTTTGATTGATTAGGAGAATTTATTTAATTATTTATACTGTTCCCACGCTATATCTACTTACCGGCGCTGTGACAGACCAACACACACTAAAAGATGGGGCCCTCGCTGGAGTCCTCGCTTCAGTGCTGGCCGCCCTCGCGAGTAACGGCCTTTGTAGCTGATAAGGCGGGGGTAGAGACGATATGAATGTCTCTATACGACCACAGATTGCTCTGAAAAAATAATACATAAATGCATATGTTGGTACATTAACACACAGCACCATCTAGTTCCATGGTAAGCTACGAGGCCTGTGTTATGGATACCAGATAGTTGATACACTACACATATATAACTTTACATACATACATATGAATATAAACATCCACGATTGACTCCCGATAGATTTTGGCCAATCTCATTGAGACTAGCCACATGCACAGGAGATATTATAGTGCAGACAAAAGTGCACTCTCTATTCCTGTCACTCTCATACTCCGGTGGGACGACACGAGACACGACCGGTGAGAGTTAAGGCGCAGGACCGGCGGCTTTACGTGCTCTCCGAGGCACGGTGGTGAAACACCGCCAACTACCCAACTCCGGGCTATTACTGAGGCTAGGCTATACAGAAAGACTTAATTACTAAACTTGACCCGACCCGGGACTCGAAACCAAGACCTCCGCATCTTTAGCCGAACATGCTAGCCACTAGACCACCGAGGCAGTCATGTTGCACCATAATTTATTATTGTAATTTGTGAAAAAATATTAATGAATTTTAATTCATGAAGAATGCACACACCGTAAGGCAATCATATTGAGAATGATTTCAATTCTATTCAATTCTCTTGTTTTAAAGCGTGACAGTTCAACACAGATTCTTCGCCACGTAGAATGGAGAAAAAAAATGTTTTGTACGTGAAAATAAAACAGCTGTGCGAAACTCAGTTTCACTTTTTTACCATTAACACACTGCCTTCTGCCATTACAAAAATTAAAATATATTTTATAATACGTGTCAAAAAAACGTTATTATGTAAGTAATAGCAAAATAAAGTCATAAATAAGCATTTTCCACTCTCAATAACGTAACACTACAACCTTCTATATCCTTTTAAGAATTGTGGCGGGAAACTCGTTACCGCCATTTCTATTTTTGCCGCGAAAGTGCGCGCTCGATTTATCCGCCATATTCATATACATATAATTTGACATATATTTTTTTTTACATTTAGTAGACTTAAGTTTTTTTTATTTGTAATCCGTGTAAAAATGCAGACGACAGTGCCGCTCGCGTGTTTCTTATCGTTAATACGTAAGTATATTGTTTTTGTTTGTTTTAATTCTAACTATATTAAATTACTTAAAAACTTAATTTATTTTTTTCGAATTGTTAAAAATAAAAAATAAAAATTAAAAATATGTTTAAAAGAAAATTTAAATTACGTCAAGTATCATGTAACTATCTAATAAAACTAAATGAATTAAGATTAGAATTCCTTTAGTGTACTATAATTAAGTTATTAACATTTTCATCAAAAAGTGGAGATATCTATACCAATAAATGGAGAGCCGATTTTTTTGTTCGGTTATACTGCGATAACTACTGAACCGATAGGAATAATACTCATTCCATAAGATGCGGCGTGTTTCGGAGAAGGTTTTAGTATATGATAGGTTGGTGATTAATGTACTATACGGGCGATGAAGTTCTTAATAAGAAAAAAAAAAAACCACATCGACAAAAAATTTTTTTTTCATTTCTTTGAAATAAATATGCAATCAACATTCCAGTATATATCTACTTACAGAGAAGACAAAACCTTTTAAAAAAATATTTAAACACTAAAATTCAAAGACAGTGGTAGCCCAGTGGTAACACGCTCGCTTGGGAAACCGAGTGGAGCGGGTTCAAATCCCGGGTCACGCACCTCTGATTTTCTCTTGTTCGAATCATTTCCAACATGATAACCACTTGTTTTACAATGACGCAAAACATCGTGAGGAAACCTGACGTTTGAGAGAATCTAGCAAGTTTTCGAGAGACATGTAAAGTCCGCCAGCAATTCTCCAGCGTGGTGTACTATGGCCTGAAGGGAGGCCCGAGCCCAGCAATGGGTTTTTAAAAAGGGCTGAATACTAATCCCTACACCACCGCGGACATGCCGGCGTTTCAGTTAACAGTTTCAGTTATAGATTACTTAGAAATTTAATTATTTCTTAGAAATTTAATTAATTTCTTAGAAATTTACCTGAAGGTGTTAAAAATTCAAACCCGCGACCCATGAAGACATTTTAATTGACCAATGAACCATTTAAGATATTTTAATATGCACCAGTTTGCAACACATTGTAATAACGACCCACAAAATATTTAGTGCAAAGAAATTTCTATTTCATAATGTTTATACACGATGTTATGCACAAGTAAGCTTGATATGTTACATAATTTATAAGATAGACTCGCTTCGCTTGAGTTCGTCCCTAGGTGCTTAGGTCTTTTGCGACTTGATACGAAAACGTCGACTTTTCTATAGGTACTAATGTTATAAAGAAGAAAGTTTTTTTTATTTGTTTGTTTGTACCGAATAAGCTCCGGAATAACTGGTCCGATTTAGATGAAATTTGGTAAGAAGATAGTTTTAGACCCTGGAAAGGATATAGGATAGTTTTTATCCCGGAAATCAACCCTTAAGGGGTTGAAAATGGGAATGAAAGTTTGTATGGGGAATAAACCTAGGGATGAATCCGAGCGAACTGAGGATGATTCGCTGGTTATAAATACTTCTTTCGTTTGTATGTCTGTATGTTTAACACTGACACAGCTAGATGCTAATGAAATTAAGTATAGTATATGTGTAGATTGTGTAGTATAGTCAGCCCTTTTTTAAGTCCCACTGCTGATCGTGGGCCTCCACTACGCTGGCTAAGTGCGGGTTGACGGAATTTACATATCTTTGGAAAACTTGCTTGGTTCTCTCAGACATACAGCTTTCCTCACGATGTTTTCCTTCACCGTTGACAAGTGTTAATCATGTTGGAAATGATTCGCACATGAAAATATCAAAGATGCGAGACCCGGGACTTGAACCCGCTTCAGTCGGTTTCGCAAGCGAGCGCGTTATTATTCGACTAATACTGCCAATCTTATATCTTATATCTTTAAACGAGCAATTCTTGTATATATGTACATATACATATTCTGAATCTCGGAAACGGCTCCAACGATTTTCATGAAATGCAGCATACAAGGGGTTTCGGGGGCGATAAATCGATCTAGATTAGTCTTATGTCTGGGAAAACGCGTGTTTTCGAATTTTCATGCGGTTTTCTTTCGCATTATTCCACGCAAAATATGGTCAATAATTTCGCACGCTCGGGCGTAAGCATCATGATGCGGACAATGCGCAAGATTGACAATCATAGGTGTCCGGGTTCGAATCCTGGTCGGATACAAAGGTATAATTTTTTGTTTGTTCTTTTTTGTATTTATTCAATTTTTCAGTTTTTAAACGAAGCTCAGTGGTCCAGGTACTGTAAAATTAAGTGAACAGAGAGATTATAAAAAAACACAAACTACTGCTAATAACAAAGATGGCGCATATTGTTTGTCCAATATATGAATACTTCAGACTAAAGAATTACATAAGAGTCCGCCAAAATAAATGGCAAAGTCAAAAATAGTAGCGTGATTTGCTGTTTATGCTATTCCCGATTTTGCCATACTGATTTAAGGAATATTTTTTAGGTTTAATTTTGATTTTCGGTTTCCGACGTTTCGAAAATTAAAATAAATCCAGGCAAAAATCCGAAAAAATATTTTATTCAGCATTAAATTATTACAATTTTTTACTGAACGTCGTAAGTCTACGACCAGTTCGGAAAGAAGAAGCCTCAGTCAGACCTGAGAAGAACTGGCGAAAGAAACTCAGCGGGACTAATGCATACAACGGACTAATACATATAATAAAATTCTAACCGAGTCGAATCTGTACATTAAATATTTTTTGGAAAATCTTATTGAAATAGACATTATTATTGATACAGAGGCCGAATCTGTAGTTTTTAGATTTTTTGTCTGTCTGTCTGTTACCGCATCACAGAAAAACCACTGGAGGGATTTTGATGAAATTTAGTATGGTGATGGCTGGTTATCCGGGTCAACATATAGGATACTTTTTACCGCGGGAAAATATCTCATTTCTAAGAAAAAATACAATAACTGCAATTTAAGAGTATACTAATATGTAAAACCTAAGAATTTGGTTTTTGGTCACCTGAACGCGGGCGGAGCCGCGGGCAATGCTAGCTAGTATTATTAAATAAAGTATATTCAACTCACGTTCTTTTTAATTTACATATTGCAAACAGACAGTATTACAAAGCTTCATATCGTTTAACAATTTCGTAGTCGATAAAATTATTTCAAATCCTTACATAGTAAGTGAAGTGAATATAAGAGGTAATAATAATAAATTAAGATTAAAAAAAAAACCTCTACGCAAATTAATTGTCATTTAACGATTACACTGGGACGCGTGAAGCTCTTAATCTAGTAATCATACGCCAAAATGCCTTACATCATTATGGAAAAGAGCTGATACTCTTACACTGCTGGACCGATATTAACCAAGCTAAGAACCACCGCAAGGAAACTGGCTTTCAAATAAAAAAAACCGCATCGAAATCGGTCCATCCGTTTGAGAGCTACGATGCCACAGATAGACACACACACAGACAGATATCGACGTCAAACTTATAACACCCCTCGTTTAGCGTCGGGGGTTAAAAATTGTTTCATTAAAATCTTGAGTAATATAACAAAAAAAATTTTTCTTTTTTAAAAGCCTTAAAAAACGTATTTTTTTTATTAAATGTACTCTCTCATGTCCTTTCCTAAATCAGGCCTTTTCTGGTACGTATTTAAATAACAAAAAAAATTCCAGCACTCAAACTAAGCATCTCCACACGAAAAATCACGCCAATCAGTCACTACGTTTCGACGTGAAAGAAGGACAAACAAACAAACACACTCATATTTATAATATTAACTAGCATATATAGATGCATTTTAACGGTTAATAAGAAATACAAATTTTTGAATTTCTCGGCTTTTCTGTACTATAATATGTATGTATTATACATATAAACCCTCCTCTTTAATCACTCTATCTATTAAAAAAACGCATCAAAATCCGTTGCATAGTTTTAAAGATCTAAGCATACATAGGGACAGACACACTGCGGGAAGCGACTTTGTTTTATACTATATAGTGATAGTGTAGTATTGGTTTACTAACAGAATTTCTTGATATATTACTTACTGTTTCGGGATTGAATCTAATAATTATTAACACATAAAATAATTATTATTTAACACATTATTATTGCCAGTTTCATTAATTTATTTTAATTCATTATAATAAATACAGATATTTTAAATGAAAAGATGTTCAAATTATGATGACTATGCTAACATATACATATCTAAAATCTAAATAGTAGTACTTGGAATACGTAATTTTGTTGTTTCCGCGTTTTCCTTAGAAAATCGTCATTATAAGAGAGAGTAGCATTACGACGAATAAAAACCGACTTAAAATCACACAAATAATAAAATTCTGAGTCGAATCTGTACATTAAATATTTTTTGGAAAATCTTATTGAAATAGACATTATTATCGATACAGAGGTCGAATCTATAGTTTTTAGAATTTTTGTCAGTCTGTCTGTCTATTACCGCATCACAGAAAAACCACTGGAGGGATTTTAATGAAATTTGGTATGATGATAGCTGGTTATCCGGGTCAACATATAGGATACTTTTTACTGCGGGAAAATATCTCATCTCTGAGAAATCTATACTAGGGACGAACCCGAACGGAGCGGGGATGAGTCCGTTTTATAATACAATGTACTGGTTTTGATGTAAACTAGCACGATTTCTCAACTTTTTAACAATTTCTAAAAAAATAATTCACATGAGACAGCTCTCTTATAATAAATGAAACATTGTAAGAAATATATTGTATTATTACTTAATATCATTAAATATTGCGTCTTTTTCATAGTTTATTATGTAACTGAAGATGTTATTGTTATTTCTTTGTTTGAATGCTTTAATATCTAGAACAACTACTTAGTTAAAATAACATGAAAAAAATCCATTACATTTTATAGTGCACTAGCATTTGCAGTTTTTGTATTTTTTCTCAGAAATGAGATATTTTTCCTTGGTAAAAAGTATCCTATATGTTGACCCGGATAACCACAATGCCAAAATTCATCAAAATCCCTCCAGTGGTTTTTCCGTGAGCGGTAACAGACAGACAAACAGAGAGACAGACAAAAATTCTAAAAACTATAGATTCGGACTCTGTATCGACAATAATGTCTATTTCAATAAGATTTTCCAAAAAAAGATTTAATATAAAGATACGGCTTAGTTACAATTTTATTATGCATATGTATGGTTAGACCTAGAGCAAAGTAGGCAGCTAGGTAGCTAATAGCTAAAATAAACCCAGTCGGGAATCGAACGAATAACATTCACGATACACGGCGATACCAGCAAGTTACCACAAAACTATTTTCTTTAAACGAATATAATATTTTTAGTTAAACTAGTAATATTATGTATGCAGGATGTTGCCTGCCGTCTGAATACCTAAGACCTGTTTTTTCCTTTAATCGTTACGTATTGATATTTAATTAATTTTATCATAGTACTAACGGCTCACCGTCGCTTCGCTCGGGTTCGTCGCTAGGTACGTTTTAAATAGATATAAATAGTTATTAGCCAGCGTTAATCAGATAAATTTTAATTTATTTTATTAATAATATTGACAAATATTGACATTAATATTGATACGATTCTAACGTCACTCAATTGCCATCAATGTTTTACCTTTCCGGAACCTCTCCACTAACACTTAAACTTTATGGTATGGTATTAAAGTTCAAATTGACTTTTAAGTATTATTACGAATCTTTTGTATGGGAGTATAGAAAAGTGTTGTTTTTAGACTTTTTCAAAGCAATTTTTTAATTTTTTCTCTCCGTAAGAACCATCCTCGTACTTCAAGGAATATTCTAATAAAAGAATTAGCGAAATCGGTTCAGCTGCTCTCGAGATTTGCGCTTAGCAACACATTCAGCGATTCATTTTTATATTATAGATTTACTTTTAAAGGATAAAATAGCTTTTTCCCGCAGCTTTTCTCGCGTAGTTTATTAACCGATTTCCAAAAAGGAGGAGGTTCTCAAACCATCGGAATCTGTTTTTATGTATAACTAGCGACTCACCCTCGCTTCGCTTGGGTTCGTCCCTAGGTACGTTTTAACGGTTAGTATGAAATACAAATCTTTGAATTTCTCGGCTTTTCTGTACTATAATATGCATGTATTATACATATAAACCTTCCTTTTTAACCACTCTATCTATTGCCGAAAACTGCATTAAAACCCGTTGAGTAGTTTAAATTGTCAAAGCGAACAGACAGCGGAAGCGACTTCATTTTATACTATGTAAAGATAGCTCCACTTCTAAAGGTCATACCGTGATGATGATAGATAGCTTTCCTATGTATTCAGTCCTTATAACGTCCCACTGCTGGGCGTGGGCCTTCCTTTAATACAGGGATCAAACCATAGCCCACCACGCTGGCTAAATGCGGGGCGGACTGAGCATGCCTTTTAAGATGTTTTCCTTCACCGTAAGACAAGTGGTGTAATCATATTGGAAATGATTCGCACATGAGAATATCAGAGGTGCGACGCCCGGGATTTGAACCCGCTACATTCGGTTTCCCAAGCGAGCACAAGCGAGTATGAACATAATCAAGTGTTCGCTCAGTGATTGAAATTCGTCCATAATCATTTCATTGAAAAGACGTAAACTTTAATGAATATAATTTACCTATCTATATATAAAAAAAAACTTTTTTTTTATTGATAACAGTAAAACTCGTCAATAACTAATTAGATACTAAACAAAAAAAAACGATTGACAAACAGAGGAGAAAAAGGTACTGAACCGTTTTGATTTAGCCTATTTATTTATATTCAGATTTATCATTATCAAATCTCTCAGAGATGGGATATTTTTCCGCAGTAAAAAGTATTCTATATATTCATCCGGATAACCAGCTATCATCATACCCAATTTCATCATAATCTGTCCAGTAGTTTTCTCGTGATGCGGTCACAGACAGACAGACAAAAATTCTAAAAACTATAAATCCGGCCTGTGTATCGATAATAATGACTATTTCAATAAGATTTTACAAAAAATATTTAATATATATACAGATTCAACTGAGTTAGAATGTTATATATATGTACAGATTCGGATATAGAGGACGACTTTGTATCGAACCCGTAACCTCTGCGGTTATTTACACCTCATTTTATGGTCCGGCCTCACTTTCCAAGTAGTTATATAACTGAGAAAACTTGCGGTAACTTTCATACTACCACAAGATATAAGATGTAACATTTTCCTTATGGCCTAGTCACTAGTGTATTTTTAGATATAATACATACGAATATATATACATGTATACAGATAAATAAAATTGAAGTGTCTGTTTGTAATCTATACATATAATAAAATTGTAACAAAGTCGAATTTGTACATTAAATATTTTTTGGAAAATCTAATTGAAATAGACATTATTATCGATACAGAGTCCGAATCTACAGTTTTTAAAATTTGTCTGTCTGTTACCGCATCACGACAAAACCACTGGACAGATTTTGATGAAATTTGGTATGATGATAGCTGGTTATCCGGGTCAACATATAGAACACTTTTAACCTCGGGATAATGTCTCATTTCTGAGTAAAAATACAAAAACTGCAATGTAAGTTATACTAATATGTAAAACCTAAGAATTTAGATTGTGGTCATCTGAACGCGGGCGGAGCCGCGGGCAATGCTAGTGTCAAAATAACAGCTTTTTACTAAATGCATATAAAAGTATATACGGTACATATAAGAAAAAAACAACACAATTTCTAAAAGTTTTGTCTGTTTTGTCTGTGTGTTCCGGCTAATCTTCGAAACGGTTAGACCGATTTTGACGGGACTTTCACTGGGAGATAGCTAATGTTATAAGGAGTAATTTAGACTTAGTTTTATTTAGGAAAAAAAATCAGGGTTCCGCGCAAAAACATTAAAACCCATGAAATTGTGATCGTAATTCGCGTACCTGGGAACGTACCCGAGCAAAGCGAGGATAAATTGCTAGTCTATACTAATGTTATAAAGAGGTAAAGTTTGTGAGTTTGTGACGTTGTAGGGGGTAATCTCTGGATCTACTGAACCGATTTAGATGAAATTTGGTAAGAGGATAGTTTAAGACCCTGGAAAGCACATAGGATACTTTTTATCCCGGGAATAATCCCTTAAGGGGGTGAAAATGGGGATGAAAGTTCGTATAGGGAATCAAGCTTGATAATGATGATGATGATATATTCTTATAAGTACCGTATATATACATACTTTCATATGTATTTAGTAAAAAGCTGTTCTTTTGAAATTACACACAGACTTCAATTTTATTCATCTGTATAAAATATTAGTATGGTGATGTAAAAAACGTGAGGAAACTTTCATGTCTGAGAGAAGCTAGCAAGTTTTCGAAAGACATGCTCAGTCCGCCCGCACTTGGCCAGCATGGCGGACTATGGTTTGATCCCTCTCGCGTTGAAGGGAGACCCACCCCCAGCAGTGAGGTGTTAAAAAGAGTCTGGTATATTCAATTTCAATTTCTTTAAGGTTTAAATGTTTTGTAGTCAAGTGGTCTTTAACTGCCTCGGTGGTGTAGTGGCTAGCATGTACGGCTGCACACTCGAAGGTCCTGGGTTCGAGTCCCGGGTCGGGCCAACTTTAGTTATTGAGTCTTTCTGTATAGTAAGTCTCAGTAACAGCCCGGAGTTGGAAAGTTGGCGGTGTTTCACCCCCGTGCCGAGGCAGAGCACGTAAAGCCGTCGGTCCTGCGCCTTAACTCTCACCGGTCGCGTCGAGCAGTCGTCCCACCGGAGTATGAGAGTGACAGGAATAGAGAGTGCACGTTGTGTCTGCGCGTACACTTGTGCACTATAATATCTCCTGCGCAGTTGGCTAGTCTCAATGAGATTGGCCGCCGTGGCCGGAATCAGCTAGGAGAACATCATCATCATCATCAGTCAAGTGGTCAAGCGGAGCGAGGCAAAGTCGTAATATTAAAGCAAAAGTCGAGCGAAGCGATGAGAATCCACTAGTCTTCTATATAATAATTCATATCATAACAACATTTTTTTTGTATATCTCTAACAGAAAAAATATTTTCTCTTAATTCTAGGTCCTCCTGGAATCCAATTTGAGAACGCTCTCCTACAAATAACGCCGGTGAACAAAGGAAAATGTCCGTTCGTCCGCGACAATATTGACGTTGTGTTTCAGTTATATACAAGGTATATTTTTATTGTCTAATCTATACTAATAAATGGAGAACCGATTTTTTTGTTCGGTTATACTGCGATAACTACTGAACCGATCGGAATAATACTCGTACCATAAGATGCGGCGTGTTTCGGAGAAGGTTTTAGTATATGATATAATGTTCTATGCGAGCGGAGCCGCAGAAAATCGCTAGTATATGTATAAATATCTCGTGTCACGTTGTTTGTGGTCGCACTCTCCGAAACTCGACCTATTTTAATATTTTTTTTGTATATTTCGTCGATATGAGAATAGGTCGTAAAGTATTTTTCACTTTCCTATCATAAAGTCAGTTTTTTTTGGAAATTGAACGCGGTTTGACACATACCCTATTAAAAAAAAATATTTAATGTCTAGATGAAGAGGTCTACTGGTACAGATATTTTTCTAAGTAACAACAATTAGGTTCCTTGCCTCAAAATGAAAAAGGAACCCCTATATCATCACTTCGCTGTCCGTCCGTCTGTTTGTCTGTCAAGACCCTTTTCTCAGACACATATTACACATATATAACCTTAAATACATACATATTATAAATATAAACACCCATGACTGGAGTACAAATATTCGTGCTCATCGCACAAATGAATGCCCCCAGCGGGATTCGAACCCGCGCCCGCTGCCACAGCAAGTAGGGTCACTACAAACTGAGCCAAAAGTTTCGTCTAACATATACTTAACGATTCTACTCTTCCACAGATACAACCCCACAGTGCCCCATAATCTGATCATCGATGATGATGAAAGCCTATTCGCTTCGAACATCAACTTCAACGACCCAACAGTTATATACTTCCATGCATTCATGGAGACACCTGATGATGGCAGTGCCTTGTTGATCAGAGAAGGTGAATATTATTATTTAACTAGCAGCTAACTCTCGCTTCACTCGGTTTCGCCTCTAGAGAAACAAAAACAAATCTATCCCACGGAAAGCGTACATTTTTCCGGGATAAAATGTAGCCTATTTGTTATTCTGATGTATGAACTATCTTATTGTAAAGTTTCATTAAAATCCAATCAGTAGTTTTTGTGTACGCTGTATAAGTTATTATAGTTTCTTAACTATCCCACGGGAACTCTAACTTTCCAGGATGAAAAGTATCTTCCCCCCAACGTGCGTTCACCTCGTCGTGATGGGGGGCTCAGTAGTGCCCGGCAATCCAGCCGGGCGCGAAGCAAAGAAACAGGGAGGTGGCCCGCTTTGGTGGGCGGTGGGAGGTGGCCCTCTTCGGAGAGCGGTGTACCATGTGGGGTGCTCCTGGTACTTCTCTGATAGCAGAGTGGACCGTTGGAGCAACCCCGTGGTTGTCGTGTTCTGCTTCGGCAGACCTGCCGTTGGGGCGTCGTAGTTGAATGCGTAAGCGATCCTGCGACGCCCCATTAAGACAGGGGAAGATTTTGTTGGGTTTTAGTGGGTAGAACTGGCTTCGCCGGTGAGTCCCACACCTCGTGCGTAAATGCATTTCCCAACGTTAAAAAAAAAAGGATGAAATGTATCTAAAATAATAACCGGGGATATAAGGCACCACCATACAAAATTTCATTAAAATCGGTCCAACGATTTAGGAAATTAGGCCGTACAAACAGACAAAGAAACAAAAAAATTGAAAAAAAACTGTATTTATTCTATTTCTCTTCTTACATCCCCCTGACTAGTTTTTAGCATATTTTTTTTATGTACAGACATTCGACCTCTACTTTTTTATTATTTTTATAGATTATTTCAGCAATTAAAGACGTGCCATGCCATTTTTTTTACCAATGTATGAAAAAGAGGAAGTGTGTATTTGCCAAAGCCTGCGTCAATTATTTGAAACCCCAATTTTCATACTACTTAAAATGGAAATACGAAAAAATCTTCTCTATATGTAGGATAACTTTTAAAATAATTTGGAAATCGGACTTTTTTCTAGTTAAAAAGGCATTATAAATATTCCTTATGTTCTTTATGGTCAAAATATAATATCTTTGTCTTAAACTACAAATTTTAAAACAATATTGTTTTTTTAAATTTTGTAGACATATTTTAACAGAAAAGTTTAATAATAATGATTAGTATAATTATTCACTATATTATATTCTATTATTTAAACCAGCATAGATTATATTAATAAATTTATTAAATAAATAATAAATTTATTAAATAAGAAATTGCCATTCTAAAAAAACTATACAGATAAAATATAAATTTTAAATTAATCAATTAATTATATGTTAATTTTTATTTCAAATGTAAATGTATATTGTTATCTAATTTATAGTTTTTATTGTTGTGTTATAATAAATAAATTGTTATTAATTGTTATTGTTATTAAATAAATTATATACGGTACTTATAAGAAAAACTCATTTTTTTAATTTTTGTCTGTCTGTCTGTTTGTTTCGGATAATCTCTGAAACGGCTGGACCGATTTTGACGGGACATTCACTGGAAGATAGCTGATGTTATATTGAATAACATAGGCTACTTTTATTCCATTATTATTACATATTATTATCCAAAATAAATACTAAGTTTACAACAAATACAATAACCCATACATTTCTATATAACAAAATTAACTTGATCCTTCAAGCCGGATAAACAAAGAAAAAGGAATTTATTTTTTAATTTCTGCTTTTTTCTATTCTAGCATACACCCATCGTGGTGATACCAATATCATAATGGTGGACGCGCAAAGACTGGAGGCAGGGCCGTGGTATTTCCAAGCCGCAGAGAACACGTGGTATATTGGTCGTACAGCTGCTCATTTCATAGATTATTTAGTATCTAGGTATGTTATAAATAATCATCATATATGTATAAATGAAATGAAAATGTCCGTCAAGCATAGAAGTGACGTTCGAAATTTATTTCTGAATTTGCAAAAATAATTAAAAGTATTGCCCATATTGGTACGATAAAGGTTTATCGTAAAACAAAGTGACTCCAAAATTTTACAGTGCTCTTTTACTGAGCTTTTATGAGTTCAAATATGTATTAAACAATATAAATATAATAGAAGGAGATTGATATTTGGTGAGAATGCTTCTATAAATTAAACTCCTTACACAAAACGTAACCTAATATTTTTTTAAATATCTAAAACTGATTAATGAATCAGAAAGCAGTAATAATTTATTAAAAATTAGAAATAATGTTATAATAATATTTTCCAGAGGACTAAATCTATCAAAAACGCATCTCGTCGGACACAGTCTTGGCGCTCAATCCGCCGGGGTCGCTGGTAGCTCGATAAAATCAGGTATATTTCACAAAATGGCTGAATTTTATATGAATACAGCACTGGCAAGTGAATTAATAGCAAAAAATAATGATAAGACCCTTCTAACTGATTACGGCTACGACGGCCTATTTCACTGAGAGTAAAAGATAGATATTTTAGTGAAGTGCGTGTTTTAACTGTCAGTACCTGGGCGACCGAGTTTCGCTCGGAGTTGTTGGCCAGAAGAAGGTTTCTTTAAAAAACAACTCAGAACTTGAATAAATATAACAAAAAAAAAAAGTAAAAACTTTGTATCCGACCGGGATTCGAACCCGCACACCAGTGATTGCTAATCTTGCGCCTTGACCGCTTGACCACGCTGCTTATGCCCAAGCGTGCGAAATTAGCGACCATATTTTACATGCAAAAGAAAACCGCATGAAAACTCGAAAACACGCGTTTTCCCGAAATAAGACTAATCTAGATCGATCTTTCGCCCTCGAAAACCCACACACTTAAAATTTCAGCGATATCGTTAGTACCGTTTCCGAGACCGCTGGTATAAATATACAAGAATTTCTTGTTTAAATATATTAGATATTACGATAAGACGACAATTTGTCACTTGCGGTGTAAGAGATCAGGACCACTTTACGTGCTCTCCATTGCCATTTTCACAACTCCTTGCTGCTACTGAGTTTTTCGTGACAGAAAAAAACGAGTAACTCATTTAGGCCCTATTTGGGTCTCCAACTCAAGACTTCTCAATCTGCAGCCGTGTATGCTAATCATAGGAGAAAAAAATACGTGTATTGAAAAACTGTAATTTCCTAAGTGTTGCAAGCGTAAATAAGCAGCAGCAGATAAAGCATAGACAAAAATAATTTTTGAAAGAGACTACTACTAACAATAAGAGAAGATAGTTATCTAAACGAGTTAATACTTTCTTAGATTCACGCTAAAATTTGACATCTACGAGTATATCTATAATAAAATTTTGAGTCGAATCTGTACATTTAATATTTTTCTGAAAATCTTATTGAAATAGTCATTATTGATACAGAAGTCGAATCTATCGTTTTTAGAATTTTTGTATGTCTGTCTGTCTGCCTGTCTGTCTGTCTGTCTGTGACCGCATCACGAGAAAACCACTGGACAGATTTTGATGAAATTTAGTATGATGATAGCTGGTTATCCGGACCAACATGTAGGATACTTATTACCGCGGTAAAATATCTCATCTTTGAGAAATTTATATCTTTATAGAAGAACATCCTTATGTCCAGTGAGTTTGGACCTTACTGCGGTGTGATCCAAAGTAGAAAATCTATAACTCTATTAAATACTATAATCATGTTATAGATGATTTCGTAAAAGAATTTGTCCAAAATATATGTCAATATTTTTAATGACATCTATTCTAGGATTGGTCTTTTTTATTTTCACCACTTTTAAGAGGGTGTAAAACGTAAGGGGTGGTTAATCTTTTAGCTCAGGGTGCGAAATTTTAAAATTACTATTTATGTCCTCTTTAGGTCGCGTATCCCGTATCACGGGTTTGGACCCGGCATTGCCATTATTCAACAAGCTACCAATCCAACAAAGACTGGACCCAACTGATGCTGAATTCGTTGATGTTATACACACTGATGCTGGTATATTTGGTAAGTTGAGGGAAACTGACTAAAATATTTAAGACGTACTGTACATGGAAGAAACTTGAAAGCTTAAAAAACTTAGGATTTCCAGGAAATTATCAAAATCCTGGAATTTCAATCGTTTCCACTAAAAAGAAAAAAAAAATCAAACATGTATATGTAGTAAAAAATTAATAAATAAATACTCGTAAACACACTTGTAATGAACTGCATTGCATTGTACTCTTCAAAACTAATTCAATGAGCACAAATTCAATGGTCCATCATTTCCTGGCTCCATGATCAGATCAACTCAATGCTATCAAGTTATTATATTACTAGCGACTCATCGTCAAACAAACTTTCATCCCCATTTTCCCCCTCTTAAGGGATGATTTCCGGGATAAAAGTATCCTTTGTCCTTCCCAGGGTCTCAAACTATCTTCTTACCAAATTTCATCTAAATCGGTTCAGTAGATCCAGAGATTTTCCCCTACGACCTCACAAACTCACAAACCTCTTTATAATATTAGTAGGTATAGATCATCCGGATTTCGCATACAAAGTTCCTAATCAGTAAAAGAATAAGAAGAAGCTTGAATTGGTCTTCCAAGATGGGCTTATACAGTTAAAAACGAATCTAACAAAAGCAACTTTCATAGAAAAATTTCTAGAACAATTTTAAGACAAACATCAATTCTAGGGTACAACCAGCAAGTGGGCCACGTGGACTTCTATCCCAACGGTGGGATCAGCCCTCAACCGGGGTGCGAATTGGAAGTAACTATTCCCCAACAACAACTTTTAAACAAATGTAAGTAGAAAGATATCAGCTATAGAAAGATACATATGAAAAAGCCTTTAAAAGTAAACTCGTTAAAGAAATATTTGGAGCACAAGATTTCAATAAAAAAAAAATTAGATACGTCAACTAAAAACATACAACGATCTCAAAATTATGTATATATATTTATAATATGTATGTATTTAAAGTTATATATGTGTAGTGTATCAACTATCTGGTATCCATAACACAAGCCTCGTAGCTTACCATGGAACTAGATGGCGCTGTGTGTTAATGTACCAACATATTTATTTATTATTTATACTACAATACGTGGACCAAATTATGCCGAAATATACCAACTCTATATGAAAATATTATATGTACAAAGTAAAAAAAAAGCGTGCAGACGAAAATTATTTATTTTAATTCAGTTTTAAACATAACTTGTGGCTAATTTTTCCATAAACAAATCCAATTATACCAAAATATTTATACAATAGTTCTATATAAAAAATGACTTATAACATATTTACTAAAATATCATCAAAATCGGTCCACAATCAGAAAAGTTATCGCATGAAATACTCGACAAAAATCGAATTGAGTGCCTCCTTTTAGTGAAATGGATCAAAATCTACAAAACTGACCATTTAGCCTAGGATAATATCTTATTCTTTCAGTTTTCTGCAGTCATTGGCGTTCATACATGTTTTATAGTGAGTCAGTTTTACGGCCATCTTCGTTTGTGGCCACACGGTGTGTGTCTTGGAGAGATTATTCGAAAGGCTACTGTTCGAACGAGGTCACCACCCATATGGGCTTCGGTGTCGATTTGAAGTGAGACTGCGAATTTTTGGCACATTTCGTATTATGTCACTTTTACTCGTAGATAGAACGTTTTGCTTTTTCACCAGTTTGGCCTGTTTTGCACATAAAATAGGTTCACGCTTGGCCGTTATTCGAACTTTGCCTCTTCTGTTAGGCACTATGGTGGTTGAAAGACGAAGAAGAAGAGAAAGTTATGTAATTAGCTTATATTTTTGGATAATTTTGATATTTTTGGTTGTATTGTTAGAACAGTTTGAAAAAATTTGCACGTAAATATTGCAAGGTATTGGACACTTTATTTTTTTTGTTTTATTGGGCGTTTTATTGGCCTATCTTATATCTTCAGGCACATCGACATCACCGAAACTCTCGCATATATACACAATTTCCTTTATAATACATCACGTTTATACGTAGCTTTAAATAGTTGTTTCGAACATAGAATTCCAGTTCTCAATATCGTTCTACAAAGTATATTATTTCGTCTCATTCTTGTAAATACTACAAATTCTACATCATTAATTAGATTCTTCATCATTTACATTTATTACATCACCTTATTCCACCCCCAATTTTTCTTCTCCCTCTTATTTCACTCTCTCTCTCTTTCTCCCTCGCTTTCTCTTTATTTCATACACTTCATTCGTATTCATATCTAATACTCTCTTGCCTATACCTTACATCCCAATAACATAACCATACAATGCTAAGCTGTTACTCTATTAAAATATGAATTTATTTCACAATTAATTAAAACGCACATATATGTATAGCACCTTAAATACTTTTCTTCAACAGGTGACAACAAGACACAACCGAAAAATCTCTTCATTTATTACCTACAAGCGAACAAACAACCAAACAGAATTCCTGACAATCTATCAAAAATTCGTAACGCAATCACTTTTGCTAGATCATTAAATTTAATACGAAACACAGTTCAAACATTAGCAACATCACAAGAAAACTCAAACAAATCTAGCAATTTCCTAAATTTTGCTCTGAAGACCAGACTTAATAGAAAAAACACGTCAAAAGACAAAATAATTACACGCCCGAAAATCGGGCAACTTTTCAGCCAACAAAAGACAAACCAAAGACAAAAAAATCATAGACAACGAAGATTCATCTCCTTTTTCAAACCACAGACAAGCGATAGCACGCTATACAAAATTCTGGGTTTTCTTTTAAGACATCACAGTAAAGTGTTACCAGTTATCACAGTAATAAGAGAAATAAACACTTTAATAAAAACTGGTAATGGCGAATTTAATAATTACATAAACGAGCAACATAATTTCATCGGCACTTCCCCAACTTTACAACCCGTAACGTATAATTTCGATTTGAACAATCAAAATCAAAAGATTAAGTCGATTTTGAAAAAACTCTTCGGTTTGAAACAGGAGAATAATATAAGTATTAGCACTAAATAGGTAAGATTTAATTATTATTATTTTTTGTAAATATTTAGCATGTAAATAATTGTTTTTAGAAAATTTAATACTATGGAATATATTATAAAAAAATATTAAGATGTTTTATTTTCTAGTATAAATGTAAATCTTGTATATATACTCAAAAATATTTATATTTTTTTTAAAACCGCTAGATCGATTTCGATAAAATTTAAATGGGACCACCTGGGAAGTATATATACCCTTCGAAACAAAAAATATTTCCAAATCGGTCCAAGCGTCTTCGAGTAATCGGTGAATATAAATAAAAAAAAAGATTTCGACAAATCTCCTCCTTTTTGGAAGTTGGTTAATAAAACGAGCCCTAATTAAGGCCAATATTTTGAAAAGAATCGTTATATTATTCTGCATCTTAAAATGACATTAAAAGGTATAAAAAAAAATTATTTTTAATTTTCAGAGCCAGAGGCACATATTTTTTGACAACTAAACGACAGTCGCCATTTTCTATTGAGTGAATGATTTAAATAACTTATGTTTTGAATGATTACATTTCGTGAATGGTTTTAACAACGGTATATTATAAGTTTTAGAATGTTTTTGTTAATAAATAATATTTAATTATATATTTATTTGTTTTATTATGAAACTAGCTCTACCCTACAATAGAAAGTTGTTGGATAGAGACTTGTGGTTTTTTATATGTTATGGTTTTTTTTTAATTATAATTAACTAATAATGAGATAGCTTGTGCCGCATTAATGTGCGTGTGTGTGAGTTGCGTGTGCTGTGTGTATGTTTCTGTGTTTGTTTGTGCTTGTGTGTAAATAGGTGCACGCGTGTGTGTGCGTGTGTGTTTGTGTGCGTCTGAGCTTGTGTGTAAATACGCGTGTGTGTGCATCAGTGACGAAGAGTGAAATTCTAACAAAGGTAAGGCGTTTCAAAAAAAAACAAAAAAACATTGATATAAAATTTTAAATTTATATATACGTAACAATGCAAAAAGAAATAATGCTATTACTATATTTAAAAAAATAATATGTATGTAAAATTATAGCAAAATACATTTTAAGGTAACACTTGTTGTATGGACGCTTCGTCAATGGTACGTGTGTGTATGTACTGTAAGGTTGCATTTTTATATATCGAGTGTTTTAATATAAAATAATATATTTGATTAATTTGTAATGATTTATGTATAAGGCATTCACTTATGTGATCTTGGCCGATAGGAATGTGTTAAAAAAAAAAGAAAGGGCGTGGATATTCATTTGTTTTCCCGCGCTTTTGCACAGAGATGTCGGTACCACCGTGTAGTGACAAGTCACGAATTGTTTGTAATATTGAAAATTATGATTATAAATTATGTAACTCACTGACGTTTATAAAAGTACTGAATGTAAGAATTTTTTGGCAACACGTTTGGCTCAGTTTGTAGTGACCCTATTTATTGTACCAGCGGTCGCGGGTTCGAGCTCGCTGGTAACATTCATTTGTGTGATGAGCCCGAATGTTATATTATGTATATTTATAATATGTATGTATATAAAGTTATATATGTGTAGTGTATCAACTATCTGGTATCCGTAACACAAACCTCGTAGCTTACCATGGAACTAGATGGCGCTGTGTATGAATGTCTCAAGATATGTGTGGAAGTTTGGTGAGTGATCGTCCAGTACCTGTACATGTGGTGGTGGTGCAGCAGCGAGCCGAGCACGAGCGAGCGCAGGTAGACGGGGCGCAGCAGGCGCGCCAGCAGCGCGCCCTGCAGGCCCGCCACGCACCAGCGCGCCGCCTTGTCCGAGCACGACATCGTCAGCAGCCGCTCCCCCTGGCGACACCACCGCACACCGTCAAATATTTTATTCAGCATTAACACCTCCAAGTAAATTTCTAAGAAATCTATTGTTAACTGCAACGCCGGCGTGTCCGCGGTCGTGGAGGGATTAAATTATTGGAACAAAGTTCTTTATAGGACGATGCGGAGGTGTACCCTAACCAGCAAAAAATGTACGTAACGAAAATCCGTGGACTAAGATGTTTATATTCGCTATACCGTGTCTAATGTATAGTCTACATGATGACTGTTATTATTATTATTATTATATATTTTTATGAATCAGTGCGAATAAAATAAAAGTGTTAAGATAATTTTGTTAAGTACTTTTAGATTTTTATCCATAAAAAAATCATATTAAAAAATCTATATTTAAGTAATTTAAATTATATTATATAAAGTGCTTAAAATTAATATCTATGTAATAAGGAACTTCGTTCCTATCTGGTGTCCCACGACACCATTTTATAATTTTTATATATTTTTTCTGAACATCACGAGTCTACTACCAGTTCGGAAAGAAGAAGCCTCAGACCTGAGAAGAACTGGCGAAAGAAACTCAGCGGGACTAATGGTATGGTATGGTATGGTATGTTCGGGCTGTTTTCCGCAACTCGACGACTATGCGCCTATTTTGCGTGTGTGGGAATTTAAATTCTTGTTACTCTCGCCATCCCAGTTCCTCCAGGAATTTCAGCAACCTCTTTGTCTTGCCGAAGATTTCCGGGAGTGGACCTAGGAGTGCCAAGACAGCGGGACTAATAATAACTCGTTATCTTTTTTTAAAGTAAAATTATAAATTACAATATTTCTATCAAGTTGAAGTAGTCTGGAGGCGATCATTTCATTCCCAAGGCCATCTTCTATGAAATCATTTATTGTATAATAGCCTTTAGCAGACATTCTTTAACATATTTTTTGAATTTGATGATAGAAGCCTTTTGAACATTTTCTGGGATCCTGTTGTACAAGCGTATACATTGTCCATAAAAAGAATTACTGACTCTGTGTAGACGAGTCACAGGCATTACAAGTTTGTGTTTGTCACGCCGTCTCACCGTCACACTGACGTCACCGTCACTCCGTCACACTGACGTCACCGTCACGCCGTCACGCCGTCACACCGTCACGCCGGTCACCGCCGTGACGCGAGGTCGTTACCGTCACAGCGATGACCGCCGTGAGGACACACGCTCGTAGCTATCTCACTCGTGTAATACAAACTAAGATATGCAACTAGAACAATATTCTAAGTCAAATGTAGTTGAAAGTTAGGTTTTTTTTAATAACGTATGTATTAATTTTTTTTAACGGAACCCTAATTCTTTTTATAAAATAAAAGTAGCCTATCCTATCCATATAACATCAGCTATCTTCCAGTGAAAGTCCCGTCAAAATCAGTCCAGCCGTTTCAGGGATTTTCCAGAACAAACAGACGGACAAAAAATTTAAAAGTTGTGTTTTTCTTATAAGTACCAGTCCAGTTTCTTATAGTTGTAATTTCATATGCATTTAGTAAAATGCTGTTGTTTTCATTACACACAGACACTTCAATTTTATTTATCCGTATAAATTGGAGCCGAAGTCTGTTAAAGCGGTACATTGTTTTAATGTAAATTATCTTTTTTAGTTGTTTTTAGATTTGACCTTAAAAATGAAATATATGGCTATTTCGTATAACATAATATTCAATTCAATAAAATATATCTCTAACCCCAGTCTGTTACTGAAAATTTCTTCACAAAAAACCCTAATATTTTAGATAAAACTTTCTTTTCAGTTTTTTTCGCGTGTATAATTGGATTTTTGGCCTACAGGCTGTCTGTAACAACTATATAATACCTTCGAGACATCTAACACCTCATTCTCTCCCGTGACCATCGATGCTGTAAAGCATTTGAAACGTCGGGAACCAAAAATCTAAATAAATCCGCGAAAAAATCCTAAAAGACAGTTTTATTTAAAATGTCAAATATTCACGTAAATTCAAGAAAATAATATTAAAAGCCCAATAACCAAACTTGACCCGATCCGGAACTCGAACCGAGAACCTCAAAACCTACAACAGTACATACTAACCACTAGACCAATAAGACAGTTTAAACAAACAACACCACCAGCCATACATCAATCCAGATAAACAACCCACCTGCAACACTCCGTCCCAGGTCTGCACAATATTGGTGCAGTTCTTTACAGGAATGGTACCTTCACCGGACTCTATCTTAGTACGGAGCTGGCCTCGTGCTAACCTGCACATATAACAATAAATTGAATGAGAGATTAAAAAAAATATATTATATAAACATGGCTTTTTAAATAAAACCATCCCAGCATCTGACGTTAAGGATGTTCATCCCAGAACCTCCTGAACACTCATCTATTAGGATATCCAGGACTTGCCCCATACCTGCATGGGAACTCTGGTCCAGATCCTTAGTAATATAGATATATATCTGGTCCAGCATCAGCCCTTAAGGTTGTTTATCCCAGGTTCTCCAGAACACTCTCCTATTAGGATGTCCAGGATATGCCCCATACCTGTATGGGAACTCTGGCCCAAAATCTTGGCAATATACATATATGAAATGAAATAAATCGCCCAGCATCAGGCTATTCATCCCAAGTCCTCCAGAAACCTTTCTTTTTAAGATTCTATCAGAATACACCCCACGCCTGTCATGAGGACTCTTCAGTTCAAGCATCACACCCTGGCCCAGAACCCTGGCTAAATAGGTGCCCAGCATCAGGCTATTTACCCCAGGTCCTGCAGAACGCTTACCTGTTAGGATGTCTATCAGGCTCCAGCTCATGTCTGTCGTGGGGACTGAAGATCCTTCCATCCCCGCATGGTGCAGTGCTAACGTACAGATGCAGCTGGCGGTCGCCGCGCAGGCGGTAGCCACCTCCCGGAACTGGCTCCAGGTCTGACTCCGGGATTGGGCTGGTTGGGTCTGGGGAATGGGGGGGTGGGTTAGGTTTAATGGTTATTATTCATTGTGTGTGTATGTTTGTTTGAGTAGTAAAACTTATCCAGAGACTATAAGTAATGCTTTAATTTTATTCCGTTAGCTATGTTTACATATTAACACTAGCGTTACGTTTTAACGGTTAGTATAGATTTCTCAGAGATGAGATATTTTCCCGCAATAAAAAGTATCCTATATGTTGACCCGGATAACCAGCTATCATCATACCAAATTTCATCAAAATCCCTCCAGTGGTTTTTCTGTGATAAGTTCCCAGACAGACAGACAGACAGACAGACAGACAGACAGACAGACAGACAGACAGACAAACAAAAATTCTAAAAATCTATAGATTCGACCTCTATATCAATAATAATGTCTATTACAATAAGACTTCCCAAAAAATATTTAACGTACAGATTCGGCTTAGTTACAATTTTATTATATGTATAGATTTATTTACTTATCACTCAATAAACAAATTGTCATTTGTATAGTATTTTAAACCAACAATTGTTTGACCTCATCTTTAGTTCTATGACACTTCATTTAAATTATTCATTAGTCTGAGACAATTTAACTCACCAGGTGAATTCGCATACATCAACAATTGTGCATACAGAAATCGCTGAAGACATCTACGTGCTGCCACCTAAAAAAAATATTATAATATGATAATCGTTCAAAAAATAAAAAAAAAACATGGCTTTTATTAATTATATATGTATAAAAAAAATTACCCGCGTAATAAATTAAAAATTGCCAGCGGTCACGGGTTTGAGTCCCGCTGGGGAGCATTCGTTTGTGTGATAAGCACGAATGTTTGTACTCCAGTCATCGGTGTTTATATTTATAATATGTATGTATTTAAAGTTATATATGTGTAGTGTATCAACTATCTGGTATCCATAACACAAGCCTCGTAGCTTGCCATGGAACTAGATGGTGCTGTGTGTTAATATACCAACATATTTATTTATTTATTATATATACCTCTGCATGGCAGTCGTTGACGGCGAGCCCTCGCACCGACATATGCTCGCCGCTCACGCACTTAGTACCCGTCGTCACCGCCAACACCTGGAATATACAATTATTTATATATTATACTGGAAAACTAGGAAAACAAAATCAAATTATCCCACGGGAACCGTACATTTTTCCGAAATAAAAAGTAGCCTATGTTCTATTCCAGACTACAATCTATCTCTGTACCAAATTTCATCCAGATCCGTTCAGCCGTTCTGGCGTGAAAGAGTAACAAACATCCATACGTACTCAGAAACTTTAACATTTATAATATTAATAATACAGATTTTCCAAAGTTACTCCATATAAAATCTGTCCAGCCGTCTCGGAGATTCTTACCTTAGCCCCCTCCATCTTGTTATCCACAGTCATGACGATGCCAGCGAGCACTTTTCTCTTAGAATGTACTAAATCATCTCGCATTAAATCATTGAACTTCTCATTCACCAATCTGAAAGAAAAAAAATAGTATTTTATTTTCAAAATTAGTTAAAAACTATCGTCTCAACCTCCTCTCACTCGGGTTCGCCCCTAAGTTGATTCCCCATACAAACTTTCATCCCCATTATCACGCCCTTAAGGGATAATTCCCGGGATAAAAAGTATCCTATGTCCTTCCCAGGGTCTCAAACTATCTTCTTACCAAATTTCATCTGAATCTATCTGTATATATGTATAGAAGTGGTAAATGCATTTCCCAACATTAAAAAGTCACTATTTTATAATCCATCTGACATGTTCAATGCAACTCACTTGGCAATGTGGTCAGCCAGGAGTTGAGGCAGAGCATCATCAGAGCTGGGCCGCAGCTGGTGCAGGCTGCGCTCGCAGAGCTCCCCGAGTGCGGCGCGCGCCGCCGCCAGCTTCGCCAGTTTCTTGCTCGACCCTGAACAAATCATTCGTTCGATCATTCAATCAATCATTCATTCATTCATCATCATTCAAATTAAGCTTCATAAAAATATATTAAATGGTATTTGCTTGAAACTAAAAAAAACATGCAATTTAATTCATTTTTAAATTAAAAATGTTCATTCAATGTTACAGTGCATTTGTAAAATTCATTTGTTTAATCATTCACATAAGAACCCATAATTATTATTTTTTACACTCAAGTTACAACAATTCAAATTAAATAAAAAATAAAATACTCATATTAAAATCATTCACTCATTTATTCATTTTTACTTAAACGTACATTTTCATTCCAATTATAAAAAAACAGTTATAACTAAATTTTAATTAAAATTAAAACAAATCAATCACTCACCAAATCCTTCGAACTTCTGATCTTTAATTTGAACGACGACTTTGAACCGCATGCTGTGACTTAATTGTGTTGGCGCTATAAATAATATAAAATAATATAAATAAAAATAAAAAAGAACATATTGACATAATGCTAAATAAAACTATCTTTTCGGATTTTTTCGCGCATTTATTTAGATTTTAGGTTCCCGACGTTTCGAATGCTTTACAGCAGTCATGGTCACGGGAGAGACTAAGGTTTAAGCTGTCCCAAAAGCATTATATAGTTGTTACAGACAGCCTACCCACAAATTAATTCCTGCCACGGCGGCCAATTTCATTGAGACTAGTTGAGAGATATTATAGTGTACGCGCAGACACAACGTGCACTCTCTATTCCTGTCACTCTCATACTCCGGTGGGACGACACGAGACACGACCGGTGAGAGTGTCGGCGCAGGACCGACGGCTTTACGTGCTCTCCGAGGCACGGGGGTGAAACACCGCCTACTTCCCAACTCCGGGCAGTTACTGAGACTTACTATACAGAAAGACTCAATAACTAAACTTGGTCCGACCCGGGACTCGAACCCAAGACCTCCGGGTGTGCAGCCGTACATGCTAGCCACTACACCACCGAGGCAATTAAAAAAAATCTTATCTATTAGTTGGCTAACCTCAGTCAGACTGACCGTAACTCATGACCGTTATCGGTCAGGAAGCACTTACCCTGCGATGTTTCTAGAGGAGTTCCATCTCCGAAAGTGCAAGTGAAAGTTAGTCCGGGATAGTTTTCGTACAACGTATTTATTGGACTTTTGTTTACCGGAGACAGCGATGGACCGAAAAGACCTAGAAATATTACACCAGACGTTCAATTGTGACCGCAAAAGTTTAGACGAATATTCCTCGAAAATTAAGTTAATATTAAACTTCAAGATTCATATTACAACAAAAAAATATATTCTAAAACTATATTATTAACTAGCGGCTCACCCTCGCCTCGCTCGGGTCGACTCTAGACAAAAAAAAACAAATCTATCCCACGGAAACCGCAATTTTTTTCAGGACAAAAAGTAGCCTATTTGTTATTCTGATGTATAAACTATATTATTGTAAATTTTCATTAAAATCCAATCAGTAGTTTTTGTGTATTAAGCTGTATAAGTTACTATAGTTTTTTAACTATTATTACTATTATTACTTTAATTTTCCGAAATAAAAAGTATCTAAGATATTGACCGGGGATATAAAGTACCACCACGCAAAATTTCATTTAAATCGGTCTAACAGATTCGTAGATTAGCCCGTACAAACAGACAGAGAAACAAAAAAATTGAAAAAAAATCTGGATTTGTTCTATTTCACTTTTTACATCCCCCTGACTCGGTTTTCAGCCATTTATTGAGAAAACTAGCGACTCACCCTTGCTCCGCTCGGGTTCGTCCCTGCTTACGTTTTAACGTATAGTATAGATTTCTCAGAAATGAGATATTTTCCAGCAGTAAAAAGTATCCTATATGTTGACCCGGAGAACCAGCTCCTCGTATTGAAACGAGGTCCATGCCCTGCAGTGGGATGTTAAAAAGGGCTGAGTATATAGAACATAGAACTTACCAGGCGCAGGCGCAGGCTTGTTAGAATCTGGTGGTTGAATTTTGGTTTCCATACACTGAAACTCTGACACTACAGTAGGAAGAAAAAAAAAGTGTTAATTATTTTAAACTAGCAGAACCCGCGGCTTCGCTAGCGCTAAAACTACAAAAAAATCTCTAAAAAGGTAGATTTCATACAAACTTTCATCCCCTATTTTACCCTCTAATGCGATGAATTTAGAAAAATCCTAAAGCCTAAAACACGTATTTATTTAATTCTATTGAAGGGCATTAATACCAAGTTTTAAGTTATTCTGATCATAAATATTTTTTTGGGTTGTATTATAACGTGTTTTCCCGTGGGGAAGAGATAATCTCTCGCGGTAAAAAGTTGCCTATGTCACTCTACAGCCCTCCAACTATCTCCACACAAAAAACCACGCCAATCCGTCACTCCGTTTTGACGTGAAAGAAGGACAAACAAACAAACAAACAAACAAACAAACAAACAAACAAACAAACAAACACTAACTGAAAAAATTAGCCCAGATTAAAATAAACATTAAAACATTTTAAAATAAATATTTCAGCCTACGATGTCATCTGATATTTATAAAATTCATGGGGAGATACTTGAGGTACAACCCTTGAAAAAATGCACATCTTCCTTCATGACGTTTCTAAAAAAAACTGTAGTGTTTTTTTTATTCGTTGGGATTTCCATCAAGACTTACCAGGATATTTAGGTGGTTCATCACTAGTGAAGTCGGGGGCTGGTCCAGGGTTTGGAAGCACACGTCCAGCTCGGGCTAACAGAGCGTTTAGACAGGTCTTGGCTGCTGCCGCCCTCGCCTCACGCTTGCTGTGACCCCAACCTTCGAATGACATATCGGCCACCTAAACCAATTTTATTGGTCTTAAATTAATAAGTTTTTTTTCAAGATATAAGTTTTAAGATTTATTTCGTACTACCCTCCATAGATTTCCTTCGTCTATTCCACAATATTTATAATATAGAATTATATTTTGAAAATGTTTTAGAAGAATTACCAGTTCTCAGAAAGAAGGACTCAGCGAATTCACGCTTGCCAAGCCTCGACAAGCCATTAGAAAATAATACTTTCTTAGATTTACGGGAATATTTGACATTTTAAATAAAACAATATTTTCGAATACTTTGCAGATTTATATTGATTTTTGGCTTCCGACGTTTCGAATGCTTTCCAGCAGTCATGGTTGCGGTAGATTCTCTCCTTCTTAAGAGGAAAAGTCTAAAAATATGGTTTTATTTAAAAAGTCATTAAGAATCAAACATGTGGAGAGGGCGTTTGATATACAAATGAAAGGCTTTCAGGCAAGTGCTTGTGATGCATCCACACGTTTGGAAAGATATGAGAAGTTGTGGCACATAGCAATCGTGTGGATCCCGTATAATATCTCCTTTCTAATCGTTCCGGGCGACATTATTATTGTTACTGACCAGTGTCTTCCCACAGTCGCCCGTTGTGAATTAGAATTATAACATGTTTTACTCGGATGCTGTAAAATTTCAAAGATTCATCAAAAACTGTTCAGCAGTTTTTGCGTGAGAAAGTAACAAACATCCATACATCATCACAAACTTTCTCGTTTATAATACATATTAGTAGTATTCAGGCCATTTTAACATGCCACTGCTAGACACGGGCCTCTCTTCAATACGAGGGGGATCAGGCTATAGTCCACCACGCTGGTCAAGTGCGGACGGACTGAGCACGTCTGCAGACAACTCGCTAGGTTCTCTCAGACACGCTGGTTTCCTCACGATATTTTCCTTCACAGTAAGACAAGTGGTGATCATGTTGGAAATGATTCGCGCATGAAATTATCAGAGGTGCTAAACCCGGGATAAGAACTCGCTTCACTCGGTTTCCCAAGCGAGCGCGTTACCACTGGGCTACCACTGCTAGTTGCTGTAGGATAGGATAGGATAGAATAGGATTAGTATAATTTATCCCATTAACTGCAAAGAATATTTTGTATTGTTTTTTCCGTTCTTCTTTATATATTCACAAGCGACTTACCCTGGCTTCGCTCGGGTTCGTCCCTTAGTACGTTTTATATATATATATATAAATAGTTATTAGCTAACGTTACTCATATATATTTTTTTTCGTTAATTTTTAATTTATTCTCTTTATTAAAATCTTCCGTGGACCTTAAGGAACATACGAAAAAAAATTCAGCCTAATTGGTCCAGCCATTCTGGAGTTATGCGCTTACCAACATTCATTTTTATTAAATATAAATGAATAAATATGTTGGGACATTAACACACAGTACCATCTAGTTCCATGGTAAGCTACGAGGCTTGTGTTATGGATACCAGATAGTTGATACACTACACATATATAACTTTAAATACATACATATTATAATTAATATAAACACCCATGACTGGAGTACAAACATTCGTGCTCATCACACAAATGAATGCCCCCGCGGGACTCGAACCCGCCACCGCTGGCACGGCAAGTAGAGTCACTACAAACTGAGCCAAACGTGTCGTCAAATATAGATATATATTATATATGTTGAGTTAGCCTATAAGTGAGGTATACAATTTCTATAATAGATATTTAAGAGTGTGCTCTAGAATATTGAATAATATTGTATACAACGTTGGCTTCCTATTTAAATAAATAAACTAATATTATAAAGAGGTAAAGTTTGTAAGATTGTGTGTTTATGACGTTGTAGGGGGTAATCTCTAGATACCTGAAACGATTTAGATAAAATTTAGTAAGATAGTTTGAGACTCTGGGAAGGACATAGGATACTTTTTATCCCGGAAATCATCCCTAAGGGGATGAAAATGGGGATGAAAGTTTGTATTCTGAATCAAGCTATGGACGAACCCGAGCGAAGCGAGCGTGAGTCGCTAGTAAATAAATGAACTTACAGTCGTAAACTACAGGAAATCTAGATAGGTCATTGTAGGTCGGTCTTTAATACATTAATGTTACTAGTATAATGATGGTTTAGAAAATATGATATCATCACTTATGAGTGGCGTATACTGTACAGGGCAACACTTGCGTTTTCTCACGGCTCCGCCCGGGTCTTTTAATTTTGTAAAATTACTCCACTCTCGTAGATCGCAGTGAGATGTAAGATAACCCACAATCTTCTATCTAGGATTTATAGATTCTGATTTGTTCAAGGATTTATTTTGACTTTTGATGACCAAGGCCGTCATTGCTGTAAAGCTTTCGAAACGTCGGGAACCAAAAATCAAAATAAATCCGCGATAAAAACGGAAAAGATAGTTTTATTCGAAATGTTAAATATTCGCGTAAATCTAAGTAAGTTATAACTGTTGCGTCTTAAATCGTACATAAATATACCTACATGAAAACCTATATAAATAAAATTGAAATGTCTGTTTGTAATGTCAAAATAACAGCGTTTTATACGATACTTATAAGAAAAACATAATTTTTAAAACTTTTGTCTGTCTGTCTGTTTCTTCCGGATAATCTCTGAAACGGCTGGACTGATTTTCGCGGGACTTTCACTAGAAGATAACTGATGTTATAGGGAGTAACATAGGCTACTTTTATTTTAGAAAAAGAATTACGGTTCAGCTCTTAAAAATTAAAACGTACGTATAATTAAATAAAAGCACAGACAAACTTGCATATAATTTTTTTTGAGCGGAATCCTAATTCTTTACATAAAATAAAAATAGCCTAAGTTACTCCTTATAACTTATCTTATCTGCCGTCAAAATCGATTAGCTATCAAAATCGATCTAGCAGTTTCGAAGATTACCCAGAACAAAAAGATAGAAAAATTTTAAAAATTGTGTTTTCTAATATGTACCGTAATCGTGTTTTTCTAATAGGTATATACTATCATGTACATTTAGTAAAAATTGATTATTTTGACATTACAAACAAACACTTCAATTTTATTTATAGTTAATACTTAATAGAAATATGGAATAATGATATTTACCAAGACTTGGGCACAAAAATACGGTAAATGATCACTACCGATTCTACCAAGGTCTCTGAAGATGAATCCATTCGAATATTCATTTAATATCGATATCGGATGCTTGTGTTTCAAATCTAAATCTTTTATACGCTTTATGTCAACCATTTTAATTAAATCACACAAATTTACAAAAAAATACTCGTGTAAAAAGGCGGCAAACTCAACTTCTCACTACACTTCGTTTAAGACTTAAAATGTATAGTAGTATATTAAAATTATCACTTGCACACGTAATCATAACAGAAAACTACTCTTCTCACGTTTTTGATAAATAAAGTTACAAATATTACATTGTCTCACGAATGCCGTATAAGAATTAACTTTAAACTACGACGAATCACTCACTATGAAAAAATAACAAATAGCTTGACATTGATCCATTGATACAAAAATTAATAAAATATTACAAGTAATATGTATTAAATTAACAAATTGTAAACTTTTTTTAGTACGACAAAGTTGTGATTTAAAAGACTTTAAACACGTAATTTTCCTACTTAGTCGTTCCAATGCTACCAACATAAGATATTTATTACTTTTTATTTTCTTTAGCGATTCTGGATAAATTTCATTCAGCCTAATAAATTTTTTATACAACATTTTGTTATTTTTTCTATATCCATAATATTTAAAAATAACATTAGTGTATTTGCTTACAACAAATATTCTACCAATGAAGGTTTCTAAAATAGTATCGGATTAATGTCGCGCAATTTGAAATTTAAAATGTATTAAAAAAAATATATAGATATTTTTTCCGTTCAGACACAAGTTTTGTAATTATTTAACTATAAAGGCACTTATAAGAGATTATCAGTAAATTAATTGCGTATTTATCTTTTACTTTTCACTTTGGTGCAGCCAAGATATGCGATAAATATTTTAATCAAACCCACTTATATAGGTTAATAACTGACAACATAAATACTATAAATATAAATGAATAATAATATTAAATATCCAATTTACACTTTAAAAGAATATTTAGCAATTTAACATATTACTAGATCTTAATATTTAATTATTTATTTGAAAATAAAAAAAACGTGTGTTTGTACTTATGTACGCACGTAAAAGGTTATACTTCATTGGCGTAACACAACAAAAATAGCTAAGGATTTCATCCCGTATGTCACAACTCTTTGTTTTTAAAAGCAATGGTAAATTAATAAAATAATTAAATAAGGCATATTACAATCTTAAATTTATAGAATATTATTTAAGGAAAGAATATAATATTATATATCATTTATCAAACAATAACAACGGTACCATGGCAACAAACAATTATCAGCTAACTTCATCATGTCGCGTTTTGGCTGTTAGTGTGCGCGCGCATCGCAAAAATTTTATTCTCATATTTTTTTCCAAACGTCCCAAAAGAAGTATGACTTCAAAAAAATACATTTATACAGCAAGTAGAGTCACTACAAACTGAATCATATAAATTATAAATGTTTGTAAACAAAACAGCACTCACCGCAACAGCTACAGTGAAGCTAGGGCAGTGTGCAGGACCACGTTGTCTCAGTACGCTGTACGCGACTCGCACCCCTAACTCGTTGAGGGCCGACACCGGGGATTTACCCCCCAACTCCACGGATTCAGCCGCTTTAGCCAGAGCCTGAGAATTACAGGTTGCAAAATATGTTACGGGAGTATTTCAGAAGTAGGTCAGGAAGGCCAAGTGAAATTCCATGTAACGGCACACAATTTTTATTATTTTATACAGAGTCAGAGTAACGCCTCAAACAACATTACGAAAAAAAATTACGTATTAATATTATAATATAAAAATAATTCATAAAACAAAACACAACGCTTTTCCCGCGCTTGTTCCACTCAAGGTGACACCTTAAGAAAACTTCATTAGGTATTTTATATCAGAACGACAACTTATAGAATAGTAAATAATAATTCATATATAATTTATATTATTAAATAATACGAAAAAGAAAATGCTTTTGAAACTTGCCATATTTTATTTTTTAACGATTTAATTCTCATCAAAAACCGCCTACGACCTAACCTAAAGTTAGGTTGTATGTTTGACATGCAAGGTCTATGTTCCTTGTACACTTGAGTTATATTTACTTTCATTATGACGTATGATAAATTCAAATTTAAAATATTTTATTTAGCATATATTATTACAATATTTTACTGAACGTCATGAGTCTACTTTTTAAAGAAAATAAATAAATAAATTATTAAACATCAAAGTGGCGCAATTTATGCGCCGATTTCATCGCCTTGATTTTTTTTCTTCCTAACCTATCGAGTTATGTATCGAAATGAATAGATATAATATACAACACAATTAATACTAGAATGTTTAAAAATAAGAATAACAAATTAAAGTAAAATTCATTTTTACTTAATACTTTGTTATTCTAATTTTTTTTGAATTATTAAGTATGCTATTAAATAAATAAAAAAGTGTCTGTTAACGCAACTCTAAGCCATACAAGAAAAAAGAAGGTATACTAAAAAGATGTTAATAAAATTAAGAAAACTAATGATTATTTTCAACTAGCGGCTCACCCTCGCTCGAAAAACAAAAAATCTATCTCACGGGAACCGTACATTTTTCCGAGATAAGAAGAAGTCTATTGGTATTATTGTAGTTTCATTTAAATCCATTCAGTAGTTTTTGCGTGAAAGAGTAACAAACATCCATACATCTTATACATACAAACATCCATACATCCTCATAAACTTTCGCATCCATAATATTATAATAGGATGTTAATTGCAATTATTATATAATGTAAGAGCGGTAATTTAACTAGTAAATATTCGCATTACACTCATATTTTTGTGTATGATACATTTTGATACGTATTTGCAGATACGAGAGTTAACCCTTTATTACTACACTGGGGTTTTGATGGTTTGGCTACTGTTAGAAGTTTTTTTTTTAATTTTATTTAAATATATTTTTATTTTATGACAAGCTACTTACCCTCGCTTCGCTTGGGTGCAACCCTAGCTACGTTTTAATTTATTTGGGCGGAACCCTAATTCGTTTTCTAAAATTACAGTAGCCTAGGTTACTCTTTATAACATTAGGTAACTGCCAGTGACAGTTCCATTAAAATCAGTCCAGCCCTTTCGGAGATTAGCCGGAACAGACAGATAAAAGTTTTAAAAATTGTGTTTGTCTTATAAGTGCCGTATGTAATTTTCATACGCTTTAAGTAAAAAAGTTTTATTTCGACATCACAAACAAGCACTTCAGTTTTTTTATCTGTATAGATTATATGAACTTTTAATAGATTAATCTTTTATTTTATAGCAAGGTTTCTCAACCCATTTTTATTTTAAGACATTATTTTTCAAAGCGGTAAAAGGTTATTGTTTAAACCAAAAAAAAATATAGATTATAGGGTTATTTTGTAAGATATTTATAAAGAAAAACTAATTCACCTGTAAATTCCATTTGAACCCGGCGCCCAGTTGGATCGATGGTGTGGGTCTCTTCGTAGGTGGTTCTCCATCTAAAAATGTTTCTAGTTATCACCTCCAGGTAAATTTCTAAGAAATTAATTAAATTTCTAAGAAATCTATTGTTAACTGTAACGCCGGCGTGTTCGCGGTCGTGGAGGGAATAGTTTTTTTAAACCTCTACGATTATTTAAAATATTCATGCGTTGGTTAAATGAAGATTCCTTTTTGACGGTACAATATTAAGGCTATGTGTTTTACATTCGCTTGTTATTGTTTAATATTTTGCTGCTATGTTTTATATATAAATTATAAAAGAGCAACTGTCTCATTTCTCTTAGGCTCTTCTCAGCAGAACTGCTTTCCTAGCCGATAGTAGCTTCCTCACGATTCAAAAGTGCTTTATATTAAGTCTATTTGACGTAAGTTTTATTTAATTTCTATCGATAACCTCATTGAGTTGATAAACTTAATAAAATGGAGAGTTAAAATATACGGATCTAAAAGATAGCTTGAAAAACTTCAGTTTTTTATACAGTCAATATTTTTGTCTACATATTTCTGAACACATCACAAGTTTTACTTTAACAATATTAATAACACCAATTTTTATTTAAAAACCTAATTAAAAGTTTAAATAATTTTTTTATCATCTTGAGTTAAAATTTTCACATACGTCATATTACAGAGAGACAAATAAAAATTAATTATATAAAATATATACCTTTACTCAAATTCAGTTCTGTATGTACAACCTCGCACATTTGGTCAACCCGTTGAAAGGAACCCTAAATACTTATACAAAAGTTTTATAAACAATTCTAGATATAAAATAATTTTATAAATTTCAATATTTCGGATCACTTTCAACTAAATAACAAATTTAATGCAAGATATGACAAAACTCATGTGAAAATTCAACGGTCTAATGTTCAATATTCTTTGTTCTGAGGCGTGCCATTTGGGCACAATTATTCAACGTCTAAATGTGGACAAATAAGTGACTGTTAGAAAATTTACAGATACCCTCCTTTTTTTACAATCAGACAACTAGATTATTGATTTATAACAGCTTTGGTGTTACTTTATACAGCCTTAATGTCTATGGTTTGCTTGCCAATATTTTGTACATATATTTAAAACTTCATTTTAACATAATATTTTCTATATTTTATACTATGTACTTAAGAAAAATAGTATTTTGCAATGTTGCATATTTTGGACGATAAACTGAATTAAACATTTTTTTGTTTACAATTATGATATAGAAAACATAATTGTTATTGCTATTACTAGCGACTCACCCTCGCTTCGCTCGGGTTCGTCCCTAGGGTATGTATACAGCTTCCCTATTTGAATCGGATATTATTAAATTTTTCATTGCTTTTTTTTCGTGGGACCCTATTCTTTTTCTAAAATAAAAGTTGCCTAAGTTACTCCTTATTACATCAGCTATCTGCCAGTGAAAGTCCCGTCAAAATCGGTCCAGCCATTTCAGAGATTAGCCGGAACAAACAGACAAAAATTGAAAAAAAAATTGTTTTGGTATATGTACCGTGTATACATTTGCATTTAGTAAAAAGCTGTTATTTTGAATTTACAAACAGACACTTCAATTTTATTTATCTGTATAGATTACTAAATGACGGTTTTATTAATGAATTAAAAATGTTTGTACTGTCGTTTAGTTTTATATATGTACATACTAGGCGGTACACCCAAGGTTTTCTCGAGTTCGTCCCTAAGTACGTTTTGTCGTGTTTTCCCATGGGAATGAGATAATCTCCCGCGGTAATAAGCAGTAATAGCTTATGTCTTTCTTTAGGCTTCCAACTATTTCGACAAAAAAAATTAGGCCAATACGTAGCTGTTTCGATGTGAAAGGAAGGCAAACAAACACATTTATAAATTTGACGTCGATGTCTGTCTGTGTGTGTGTGTCTGTCTGTGGCATGGTAGCTCTCAAACGGATGGACCGATTTCGACGCGGTTTTTTTTATTTGAAAGCCAGTTTCCTTGCGGTGGTTCTCAGGTATGTTTGGTTAATGTTGATCCAGCAGTGTAAGAGTATCAGCTCTTTTCCAAAATGATGTAAGGCATTTTGGCGTATGATTACTCGATTAAGGGCTTCACGCGTACCAGTGTAATCGTTAAATCACAATTAAATTGAGTAGGGGGTTTTTTAAATTTTTAATTTATAATTATATTATGGGCAGCTTCTATCTTTCGAACCCGCAAATATATAAAATAACAATAATATAAAGAAAAATATTCCTTTTCTAAAACCAATATTTCATAATACAAGTAGCATTATAGAAATTTCAACTTATTTTGTTATATTTCAAAATAATTCTTAATAATATGTAAATTACCTTCGAGTGAAAACTATTGACTTAACCCTTTGACATGATTGGATCCCTTTTTAATTATATATTAAAGTAGGTTTATTTTTTAATGTGTAACATATTTTCAATATAGCTTATCTTTTATATTATTTCGAACTAAATTACGTCGTCTAACACCTCTAGTCGACTTTATCCGATGATAAATTTCCATAACAATAAAAAAAAATTAGGCGTTGCACAATACTTACCCTTAAAATATCTATTATAACGTTTGTCGCCGGCCCTTGCTTCGTGTTCAGAATCCGCTTTTATCTCTTTCTTGATTTCCATTGAAGGCATTTTGACATCAGTTGAAGAGGTTACTCCACTTGAATCCTATATTTTTATTAACATTGTATTGCACCGAATCTAACGAAAAACTAATTTTTAATTTAGCCTCACAGATTGTTGTGGAATCTGATATCTGAGAATAGCTATATAAATAGATTCAAGCTATATTATATTATCTGAATTTACGGTTAACAGTCATGGAAAATGTTAGCTTATATCATAGCCCTATACTACTCTATGGATCAATAGAAAAAAATGTCTATGAATTGTTATCAAAAAATATATACATGTCTAGTTATGAATATATACTATCATTCAAAGTAATGTGAAATGAATGAAGCGACCCAAGCTTTAATATAAATAATTTACATTAATATTAAAAGAAAAATTTTATGAGTTCGCATGAAAAAGGTCTATTTCAAAACTACTTACCTGATTCTAAAAATTATTTTTTCTAATCATCTCTCAAATATGAAATAAAAATGACATAGCTCACATTTTAAATGTTGTTTTTATATTTAAAAGATAGATGACTTGTGTTTTCATTATATTTTATGCCTTGTAGCCTTTTTGACCCTAACTAGCATTTATAGGGTTAATATTTTTATATATCTATACATATAGCAAGTATTGAAAATAAAACTGTTATATAGATTAGTTTAAGTTTTTAAAAGTAAGATGATATTAAAAAGCATTGGAAGCTCGAAAACATTTTAATTGAATATATATTGGCATAAAACTTTAAAGCATGCTCACTTCTTGTGTATTTTAAGAAGGAAACCAGTATAATAGCACAGAAATACAAAGAAATTTCATGTCCTCATCATGTTTATTTAAATATATTAAATCCAATATATAATTTAAAGAACACTTTCATTTTAAATTATAAATATATCTCAAAGAAGGTTTAGAGGTAAATAAGCAAATTAGTATATATTAAAAATCAATACAGTTAAAAAAAACACTTTTCATGCACATGCTGTTGAAGATCAAGCCTTTTTTTATTTCAGACAAATAATGTATTGTCAATTCAGATCTAATGTTGATAAAAGCATGAATAAACTTCTAAGCGAAGATCTTTGCTATGCATTACTCACCCATTCATTGAAATCTGAAAATAGGATTTTTGTGCAATAATTTTAATAATTTTCAATGTTTTCTTATACTTAGAGACTCCCCCTCGTACCACTCGGGTTCGTCCCTTGGTACGTTTTAACTGTCAGTATAGATTTCTCAGAGATGAGATATTTTCCTGCAGTAAAAAGTATCCTATATGTTGACCCGGATACCCAACTATTGTCATACTATATTTAATCAAAATCTATCCCGTGGTTTTCTTGTGATGCATTCCCAGATAGACAGACAAAATTACTATTGGGCCTCGGTATTGATAATAATTACAATAACTATTTCAATAACATTTTTCAAAAAAAATATTTAATGTACAGATTCTCTCAGAATTTTTTTATATGTAGTGTTTCTTATATTTTATATTATAGTGTTTCTTTTTAAATGAAGGTTTTTTAAACAATGGAAATTTATGACTTTAGGAACTTTGTACTTGGAACAACTAACCACTTGTTACACTTACAAGTGGTAGATAACAAGTTAAAATTTCTAGGAATGTTAATTAACTTATCAGAGGAAAAACAGCACTTATAATAAAAAAAAATAAAAAATGACAAACGAATTGAATTTTTATCGTTTTGGCTTCATGATAAGCACTTTAGTATAAAAAAAGAATCTAACTTGCCATAAATACAAATGAAAACTGAATATAATAACAAATAAGTAGTTAAAAACTGGACAACTCTAACTCGCATTCAAAATATTTACTATTACAATTATATACTTAAACATGGAACAGGAAGTTTAAATAATGAAACTACCAAAGCAATAACTTGCACTTAAATATAATAATTGGATAATGTGATTTATTGAATTATTTTTATTAGAATAGGTTATGTTATAACCGATACGTATTATACTTAAATTTAACTCAATTAAATGATTGTATAATACGAGAACGACAATATGAAATTTAACTTACCATTACCGGTAAAATCTGACGAATAATAGTCCATATCCCAGAGTATTAGATATCCGAGAACACTCGTTATAAATTAAAACTATCCATTTAAAGAAAATGAAAGACACGTATTTTAAGTGTTTATACTATTTCAAGTTTACAATTTATATTTAAAATGTCTTGTCGCAAATCAAAACGGAAATATTTAAATTTTAGCTGCAGAAATCAGCATGCAATGCAGATGCTAAAAGTAAACAAATCAATGACTTTTTTATTTTTTTTAAATGATACAATAATATTGCCACTCAAATGGTTATAATTTATACAGATAACTAAAATGAGGAAGATTTCTCGAAAGGAGGGCGCCATACGTATCACGTTAAGCAATTTATCGTGATATCTCTTTTATACCTGGTTTTTTTGCTGGTTCATTGTATTCACATCTTACCTGTGCAATATATTGTACCTGAAAGTTAGACCAGATAAAGGAAAAATTGAGAAGGACAGACCTGCATCCTGTGGTGATTGACTGACTATTGACTAATGGATCAAAACACAGCCTAAACCACTGGTCGTAGAACTTTGAAACTTGGAGGAAGAATTCCTTATTATAATATGTAGAAAAGTAGGTATCCGATAACTAAGAATTTTTCGAAATTCATCCCCTAAGTGGGTAAAATAGGCGGTTAAAGATTGTATGAAACTGTGCCATTCTTAATTTAAAATACATAGAAAGGGGGATATAGTTTTAAGATAAAAAACTATAAAAAAAAGATCGAAATTCATCCCTTAAAGGGGTAAAAGGGGGTAAATTAATACACATAATAAAAATTATATGGCCAAAGAATTATTAAAGATCAGAATTACTTGAAACTTGGTATTAAGGCTCTCCAATACAATTAAATAAATACGTGTTTAGCATTTTTCAACAGACTTTCAAAAAGGAGGAAGTTCTCAATTCGTCGGAATCTTTTTTTTTTATATATGCTCACCGATTACTCGAAGATGCCTGAAGCGATTTCGAAAATTCTTTTTTTGTTTCAAAGGATATACTTCCCAGGTATAGGTCTCATTTAAATTTTATTGAATTCGGTCGAGTGGTTTTCTAAAAAATCAACGATAAATTATTTTTTTAAATAAATTTCTTAATCGAATATGTTACTAAAAAACTTTCTACTAACAAATTACCTGCTTATTACGTCTAAACTAAAAACATAAAAAAAATAAAAACCGACTTCAAACAAAAGCACTAAAAAGTAAAAAATAACTGATTGGTAGTTTTCATTTACTATACATACCTAATCAAATATTTTCGAAGTCGGTGTGCTTTGCTTTGTATGGGCTGGCACCGATTTCGAAAATATTTGATTAGGTATGTATTTAATAGGTAGGCTTTAATTACTTAGCCAAAGCACACCGACTTCGAAAATATTTGATTAGGTATGTATAGTAAATGAAAACTACCAATCAGTTATTTTTTACTTTTTAGTGCTTTTGTTTGAAGTCGGTTTTTATTTTTTTGTTAAAAAGTTTTTATCTTTCCCTTTTTAGTGTAGACAGTAGTAGCAAAGTAAGGATTCTAACCTGTTAGGCTTGTCAAATCAAACAAAATAAGCCCAAACTCAAAGTATCTACTAGTAGCCGTTGAAGAGTTCCACCTAACCACCTTCTGGCCTTGCCATCAGATCAGGTCAACAACACTGAACCACTGTACTATCAACGGAAATAGAAATACTTGCAAAGTTTCAAGTCAATATGACAATTAGAAGTAGGTTAAATTCATCATTCGTTGTTTTTCCACCCTTAGGGATGGTATTTTTTTTTGAAATTTAAATGGGACCAATCTGGAAGTATACCCTTTCAAACAAAACAAAAATTGTCCAAATCGGTTAATAAATGACGGAGTTCTGAGGTAACAACATAAAAAAAAAACATACAGTCGAATTGAGAACCTCCTCCTTTTTGAAGTCGGTTGAAAAAAACGACTTCCAGGCGCTGAAATGTAAAAAATAAATAAATAAGTCAGGACATTAACACACAGCGCCATCTAGTTCCATGGTAAGCTACGAGGCTTGTGTCATGGATAAGGTAGTTGATACATTATACATATATAACTTTAAATACATACATATTATAAATATAAACACCCATGACTGGAGTACAAACATTCGTGCTCATCATACAAGTGAATGCCCCCAGTGGGACTCGAACCCGTGACCAGCAAGTACACTCTGAGCCCTGAGGTCACTACAAACTGAGCCAAACGTGTCGTCATTATACTTCGCCATAAAAGAAAATTATTTATGACATTAAATGAAAAAAAATTATTTGTAAAAATAAACTTTTATTAAAATGATATACTAGAATATTCTATAACTAAATGGTAAATCTTTGGTATATACACTTCATAAGTAATATTTTATACATTTAGTAGCTAGTTAGATAGGTATCTCATAATTTATGGAACACTAGCATTGCCAACCCAAAACGACCAAAAACCAAATTCTTAGATTTTACATATTAGTATACTCTTAGTTCTTACATTGCATCACCATAAAATTTCATCAAAATTCCTCCAGTGGTTTTTCTGTGATGCGGTAACAGACAGACAGACAAAAATTCAAAAAATTATAGATTCGGCCTCTGTATCTATAACAATGTTTATTTCAATAAGATTTTCCAAAAAATATTTAATGTACAGATTCGGCTTAGTTACAATTTTATTATAATTAAGGTGAAATAACATAGGAAAAAAAGTGCATGTGTGTGCAATTAACATTCACACACGGTAGAAGTGAAACTTCAGAAAACCTACGAGAGAATGAGATCAATATAGAGTATCAGAAGTAGGATCATTGTAGGGTTTATTTTTTTTCTTAATAATATTATTACCAAGTTAAAAAGTTATTTTACATTTTATTTGTCATGAATATTAATTCATTAATTCAGTAAATAATTTTACTATTTTTCCTGTGTAATGTATTCTATCTCAAATAAATAAGGCATATTACAATTATATATTTATAAAATATCATAAACAGAGAGAACATAATATTATATATTTTACAAATATTTTTTATAATAACAATATGGTCACCATGGCAACATGGCAATGTATTCTATCTCATTTCCTCGTCGGCTTTATCCTATATATATTTGTGTTGTCTCTCTTTAGTGTCGCATTACCGTTTCATCCAATATCCATAAAATTGTGAACAAAATCCACAAATCTAGGGATGAATCTGAACGAAACGAGGGTGTCACTAGTGTTTAAATATGAAGAGGATGGTAAATGCAGTAACGGAATGTCTCAAGAAAAGAATAATAATTTAGTTAGAATCAATTGACTATAGACCATTTAGAAGGCTTCTCACATTTCCCAGAGTCTGGACATAATCTATTAAAAGTGGTACTGCTCTCATATCCCAATATCTCTCTTTCCTCTTGTATTCTAAAACTAAATGTACTTTCATGTGTACCAATAAAATATACTGCACGTGAACATATTATTTGATCTATAATCGCAATACCACCATCTCTAAATCTGACTAGTTCTGACTGACTTGGTGTAAAGAAATGAACTTTATAACCCATATCTTTTAGTTGATTTTCTAAATCTTCCAATTCATTATATTGTGCATCTGTCGCAAGAAATACATCCACAATAAGTGGGTTATGTTTTTTTATTGCTTCATCTATTTGTTTAGCTGTTCCTTTTACTGATGGCACTTCTTTTCTTCTCGATCTAGCAAAATCTTGTCTCCGCCAATGAACACTTAAATAGTTATCACATTTCTCCTCATTGCACTGTAAATTTTCTAATATATACCTTTTAGCACATGCAACGAGTTCTCTATTGAATTTCATACTTTTTCTACAATTCCAAAAATTTTTATCACCGTAATACTCATGTAATGGTATCTCTCCATGATCAAACATAACAAATTTATCAGCTGGATGTAAAGCAACTAAATCCCATAATTTTGATATCTTCCCTTGAAATTTCACACATATTGTTTCTTCAACAGTTATGTTATTATAGTCCCAGAAAGACCCATCATAATTGCAATGATTACTTATCTCCCACTTTTCTTTAAATTCCCCACCTTCAAAAGCATCTTCATAGTTTTGTAATACATATAACCGGTCTATAGTAAATAATCTTGATTTGGTTTTAGAAAATATTTCATGTAATTCTACAACTGGGGCAAAACTTTTTAAAGATTCTACATCAAAAAATTTACTCCAAGGGATAGGCTTGCTTGCATAACCATCATGCTTCCAATGATACAAATTGTACCATGGTGGTAATACTAGACTCCAATGTTTCTTATTTTCCTGTTTTCTTGCTTCCGAAAGCATTATTGCAAATCTCATATAAACATCACGTCTTAAATTAAAACCTTCAGGAGGGTTCACATCGTATAATATATATTTTACACCGGTGTATTCTTCAGCGCAAGAATGACTTTTTGCATCACAATATCCGTTTGCAATATCTTGTACAGTAGTAGCAACAAGTATAGCAAATAAACTTATAAATATTAATAATGAGTTTATTGTGTACATAACCCTAGACATTTTATTCAACTTTTTATTAAATCTATGATGTATCCAAATTATTTCAATTCAAAATTCAAAAATCAAACCACGAGTTGATTATTTTGATTATTTTGACATTCGTCTAAAGTGTTAGAATTGCAAAAAACAAACTTTTACATTAAAGCCCCTTTGATTTAAGTTTCGATTTTTTTCTGTTCAAATCATTGATATCCGAAAATATTTTTATATATTAATGATTAAAATATACTTATATGTGAATAAAATAAAAACGATAATGGTATAAAGATATTTTTGAATTAAAATGAATTTAACAAAACTTTATTTAAATATTATGTATAAAAGTAGATGCATATTGCATTTGACAAAAATATGATCATGGAGAGTATGGCAACATTTAAAATCTGTTGTCATTAAGTAATGCCAACTTAGCGCTTTCGGCGCTTGATGTAATGCTTTTTTGGCTCTGTCAACGCTCAAAACAAAAAAAATAAAGCTCTTAGCGCCCAATCTAGTGCTAAATATTTTAAATAATATTCCTATTCTTTAAAATATCTATATGTAACGGAACGTTATTGTTCGAAATTAATAAAACAACAAGCATCCAAAGCCTAATAAATAAATAAAAAAACACTATACTTTGTTTTTTTAAGGATTAGGAAAGATTAATAAGCTTATTTGCTGCCCATAAATACAGCCTAAGAACATACAAAGACTGCAAACAAACAATTTTATGGATTTCAATTTTTTTTTGAAAGGTTTTGTACCTCTGGTACATAATGTTCAGATTATATTTTCTATGTTAATTCCTTGTTACATTACTTATTAAAAAAATACAAAGCGTAAGTCATGATCAAAACCATGGATGACAAATAAAATCAATGATCAAAACTATGTAGGTACCACCGAATTGTATAAAAAGAACAAGTTTCTGACGATGAAGAAGACTGGCTAATAAATTTGTAGATATTTTTTTGTATATGTGTGTTATTTTTAATTTAAAGTAATTATAATTACCTAATTTTTAATTGTTTTTACAATTTAACTCTTTTTTTCAATAAATAATAAATATCCATATCTAGCGTTTTTTTAAGTCAATTTAGCGCGTTTTCTTTTGAGTTTCTTTTTTTTTTAGAGTGTTGGCAAGTGGCAACACTAATCACTGATGTCATTCTTGAAAGCAGTCCGGATAGAACACAAAATAATTTAGAAAAATTGATACAATTTATAAAGTTATAGCTAATATATAAAAAAATGGAGTTGAACGATGTAATTGTGAATCAACCCGTCGTTATAGATAATGTAAATATGTCTATATATTGTATTAACCGATCGATTTTTTGTCGTATTGGCGTTCATATTTTTCGCTATTTTTCTGTATTGATGAGTTATAGCAAAGTTGAAAATACAAAGATATGATTATTTAAGTTATACCTTTGCTAAAGAAATAATAAATCTAAACTAAATAATCTTAATATTATATAGTTAATGAGTCATACTTTGCATACGTTTTTTATATGAATAATTTGCATTTGACATTATTTCCATTTGCACAGGGCTCAGGCGTCATCAAAGCTGGCTTCGCCGGTGATCAGATACCAAAATGCCGGTTTCCAAACTAGTGAGTAATATTTTTATGTTAATCAATTCCATTGTTACCTATATTTGAAAAATTAAAAAAAATATCTGTACTTATAATAAAATTGTAACTAAGCTGAATCTGTACATTAAATATATTTTGGAGAATATTATTGAAATAGACTTTATTATCGATACAGAGGTCGAATCTGTAGTTTTAAGAATTTTTGTCTGTCTGTCTGACATCATTGAAAAACCACTGGAGGTATTTTGATAAAATTTGATATGATGATAGCTGGTTATCTGGGTCAATATATAGGATACTTTTTACTGCGGGAAAATATCTCATCTCTGATCTATACTCAACATTAAAACATAAACTAGGGATGAACTTGAATGGAGTGAGGGTGAATCCATAATTTTTTTTAGTGAGTTCGTAATTTTTTTACAGATCCCTATTTTGATAACAACTAAACTGATTGTGTTGTAGTTAGAATACTTTCTGGTTTGACTTGAAAGGACAGAATAATCATAAATGGAAAATATTAATACTTATAAATTATTAAAATACTGGCAGAACCTGCGGCTACGCTCGCGTTCAATCTGTAAAAAAAACTCTTTCTTTGGCCTTATGTTATACAGCGACTCACCCACTCGGGTTTGTCCCTAGCTTGATTCCTCATACATATTTTCATCCTCATTTTCACTCCCTTGAGAGATGATTACCGGGATAAAAAGTATCCTATGTCCTTCCCAGAGTCTCAAACTATCTTCTTACTTAATTTCATCTAAATCGGTTCAGTAGATCCAAAGATTACCCCCTAAAGTCACAAACTCACAAACTTTATCTTTATAATATGTATAAGTATAGATTGTTTATACAAAAATACTAAAATTGTGATTAAAACATATGTGGGGAGGGGGGGGGGGGGGTAGGGGGGTGAAATACACTTTACGACCTATTGTCATACACACCATATATATAAAAAAAAAACTAAAAATAGGTTGAGCCGTTTCGGTGGAGTGTTACAACACAAACTACTTTATGTGATAAAAGAAATTTTTTCACATATTTATTTATAACTAGCGGCTCACCCTCGCTTCGCTCGGGTTCTAGAAAAACACTGATAGAGAACTATTAGTTCCCACGGGAACCGTTCATTTTTCCGGGATGAAAAGTAACCTGTTGTTTGATCAGAAATATAAGATATCAGAATGTTAAATTTTACTACATTAGGTGCATAAGTTGTTGTGTACTAAGCTTTTTTTAACTATCCCACCGGAAATTTTTAATTTTCTGGGATAAAAAGTATCTAAGATGTTGACCGGACATATAAGGTGCCACCATGCAAAATTTTATTTAAATCGGTCCAACAGTTTCGGAGATTAGCCCCTACAAACAGACAGAGAAACAAAAAAATTGAAAAAAATCTGGATTTGGTTTTTTGCTATGTACAGACATTCGACCTCTACTGTTTTTTTATAGTATAGATAACACTAAAAGTAGGTTTCATGCTGACAAAGTTTTATTTAACTCTCCGCCGGAACTCTGAACCAATTTGGTCCTTCCATGGAACGCTAGGGTTCCGTAGACTACCATTTGGGAGCCTCTGTACTAGGGTATAGCTGTTATTTTGAAGTTATACTTCTTTTGGCACGTGCGGAAAAAATTAGGAGTAAAATTTTTACGATGTGCGCTCACACCGACAGCCAAAAAGCGACATGACGAAGTTAGCTGCATTCCTTTTACAAACACAGAGATGTCGGATACGGGATGAAATCTTTAGATATTTTTGTTATGTTACGCCAAAGAAATATAACTTCTTACGTGCGTACATATGTACACACAAACACACACACGTTTTTTTTTATAAATTCTTCTTTTCCACAGTATCGGTCGTCCAAAACACGTCCGTGTTATGGCGGGTGCGTTAGAAGGCGAGCTTTTCGTAGGGCCAAGAGCCGAAGAACACAGAGGCCTTCTAAGCATTAAATATCCTATGGAACACGGCATCGTGACAGATTGGAATGATATGGAGAGAGTGTGGAATTATATATATAGCAAGGTTAGTAATAGCTTAATTTTTTTTGACGTGAAACCTCTTTAGAATCGTTGTGATTTGAAACTCTATGAAACGGAAATGCGACACTAAAATGACGACTTTTGCCTTTTATATATAGATGTATAATATAATATTATTAAAATTGCATATTTACACTTAATTAAATAATAAAAAAAATTATTTGTAAATTTCCAGGACCAACTATCGACATTCTCGGAGGAACATCCAGTTCTTCTAACTGAAGCTCCCCTAAACCCTCGCCGCAACAGGGAGAAGGCGGCGGAAGTGTTCTTCGAGACGTTCAACGTGCCAGCTTTATTTTTGTCCATGCAGGCTGTGCTGAGTTTGTAAGTCCTTTTCCTATTTTATTGAAGTGAAACTTCTTTAGAGTCGTGATTTGAAACTCGATGAAACGGAAATGCGACACTAAAAAGAGACAAACACAATTATATAGGATTAAGCCGGCGTGAGAGTGAAATAGAGTACATTGGCCTGTTGCCATGGTAACCGTTGTTGACAAATATATAATATTATATTCTTTCCGTATATGATATTCTATAAATATATGATTGTAAAATGCCTTATTTAATTATTTGAGGTAGAATACATCACACACGAGGTGAAAAATAATAAAATTGATTACTGAATAATATGTATATTTATGTCAAATAAAATGGTTAATAACTTTTAAACTTGGTAAAAAAAACTAACCTTTACTATGCTTACTCCTCATACTCTATATTGATCTCATTCTCTCGTAGATTACTTTTCAGAAGTTTCACTTCTACCATGTGTGAATGTGAATTGCACACACACACTCCTTTTTTTATCATGTTTTTGTATCATGATTATGTGAATTTTGATAGATTTTGGTCTCTGTGGTCAATCTTATAGAATACTAGCGATTCACCCCCGCTCCGTTCGGATTCGTCCCTACTTAGGTTTTTACGTTTAGTATAGATTTCTCAGAGATGAGATATTTTCCCGCAGTAAAAAGTATCCTATATATATGTTGACCCGGATAACCAGCTATCATCATACCAAATTTCATCAAAATCCCTCCAGTGATTTTTCCGTGATGTGGTAACAGACAGACCGACAAAAATTCTAAAAACCAAAGATTCGGGCTCTGTATCGATAATAATGTTTATGTCAATAAGATTTTCCAAAAAATATTTAATGTACAGATTCAACTCAGTATTTTATTATATGTATAGATGTTTTGTTTTTAATTGTATTGTACTGTTTGTTTCCTAAATAAAAAAATAAATAAAAAACACATTTTCCAGATATGCAACCGGTCGCACAACCGGTGTGGTGTTGGACTCTGGGGATGGAGTAACTCACTCGGTGCCGATATACGAGGGGTTCGCGATGCCCCACAGCATCATGAGGGTTGATGTTGCTGGGAGGGATGTCACCAGGTATTTGAGGTAAGGGTTGAAAGGAATTGTTTTTTTTTAATTTGTGCATATAGAATGCTTGGTAGGTACGATATAATCAACAGCAATAATATATATTTTTTGTTATAATCGTTGGGGGCTCAGTATAGTAAAATCTCATTAAATCTCACTTGAGGGGCAGGAGGAGTTCCACCAAATCTCACTTAGGGGGAGGGAGGGGTCCAAATTATGAAAATAAATAGATAGTGTTTATATATATATATATATATATATATATATATATATGTACATACATACATTATATAATAATTAGTTCAATTTGTATTGATGCAGTAATTTTTTAAATATGTGTTGGTACATTAACACACAGCACCATCTAGTTCCATGGTAAGCTACGAGGCCTGTGTTATGGATACCGGATAGTTGATACACTACACATATATAACTTTAAACACATACAGACTACAAACATTCGTGTTCATCTCACAAATGTATGCCCCCAGTGGGACTTGAACCTGCGATCGCTAGCACAGCAAGTAGGGTCACTACAAACTGAGTCAAACTTGTCGACCAAAATTTTTATAGATATACATTATAATATTTTTTTATTACCAGGCTTCTGCTCCGTAAAGAGGGTGTGAACCTCCGTACATCAGCAGAACTGGAAATAGTGAAAGCGATCAAAGAGAGGGCCTGCTACCTCTCACCGAACCCTCTGAAGGAAGAAACCTTGGACTCGGAGAGGGCTCAATATACATTACCTGATGGTACACAGCTTGAGGTGAGGATTTGTTTTATAGTATTTTTTTTTAAATGAAATTGAATGCTGAAATTAATCTATACAGATAAATAAAATTGAAGTGTCTGTATGTAATGTCAAAAAAAAACTTTTTAACAAAAAATAAAAACCGACTTCAAACAAAAGCACTAAAAAGTAAAAAAATAACTGATTGGTAGTTTCATTTACTATACATACCTAATCAAATATTTTCGAAGTCGGTGTGCTTTGCTTTGTATGGGCTGGCACCGATTTCGAAAATATTTGATTAGGTATGTATTTAATAGGTAGGCTTTAATTACTTAGCCAAAGCACACCGACTTCGAAAATATTTGATTAGGTATGTATAGTAAATGAAAACTACCAATCATTATTTTTTACTTTTTAGTGCTTTTGTTTGAAGTCGGTTTTTATTTTTTGTTAAAAAAGTTTTTATTTTTCCCTTTTAGTGTAGACAGTAGTAGCAAAGTAAGGATTCTAACGTGTTAGGCTTGTCAAATCAAACAAAATAAGCCCAAACTCAAAGTATGTACTATTAGCCGTTGAAGAGTTCCACCTATCCACCTTCTGGCCTTGCCATCAGATCAGGTCAACGACACCGAACCACTGTACTATCAACGGAAATAGAAATACTCGCAAAGTTTCAAGTCAATATGACAATTAGAAGTAGGTTAAATTCATTATTAGCTATTTTTTCACCCTTAGGAGTGGTATTTTTTTTTGAAATTTAAATGGGACCAATCTGGAAGTATACCCTTTCAAACAAAACAAAAATTGTCCAAATCGGTTAATAAATGACGGAGTTCTGAGGTAACAAACATAAAAAAAAAAACATACAGTCGAATTGAGAACCTCCTCCTTTTTGAAGTCGTTTGATGACAGCTTTTTACTAAATGCATATTATGGTATTATATATGGTACTTATGAGAAAAACACAATTTTTTACATGTTTGCCTGTCCGTTTGTTGCGACTAATCTCCGAAACGGCTGGACTGATTTTGACGGGACTTTTATTGGCAGATAGCTTATGTTATAAGTAGTAACTTGGGCGACTTTTATTTTAGAAAAAGGATTAGGCTCGCGCTAAAAAAAAACGAACCAACGCTAGTTAATTGTAAAACTAAAAAAAACCTAGAGACTTTTCAGTTTCTAAAATACTGGCGATTTAGTTACGCGGATTTGTTTACAATTTCTTGGGTACATTTATTTTCGCGTGTAGCCCTGATTCTTTTTCCAAAATTATAATAGCCTATGTTATTCCTTATAACATCTAGCTATCTGCCTGTGAAAGTTCCGTCAAAATTGGTCCAGCCATTATGGAGATTATCCGGACAAACAGACAGATATGAAATTTAAAAATTGTGTTTTCCTTATAACTACTGTATGTACTTTCAGATTCATATGTATTTAGTATAAAGCTGTTGTTTTGAAATTACAGACTCTTCAATTTTATATACATATTTGTATTATTAGTTAGTTCTTTGCTTTAATGGCTTTAATGCGTGCCTATTTGTATTATTTATATATACATTATAAATTATAATTTTTCAGATCGGCCCAGCAAGGTTTAGGGCTCCAGAAGTACTGTTCAGGCCTGATCTCATCGGTGAAGAATGTGAAGGTATACTGGATATTTTATTACTGTAGATATTGTCCCCGGCTTATATCCTTACGTCTGACGTCTTTATATCTACAGGTCTGCATGAGGTGCTGATGTTCGCCATCCAGAAGTCTGATATGGATCTGCGCAAGGTGCTGTACCAGAACATCGTGCTGAGCGGTGGCTCCACACTGTTCCGTGGCTTCGGAGACCGTCTTCTGGCAGAAATACGACGCCTTGCACCCAAGGATATGAAGATAAGGGTAAACTGACACACACACACACACCAAATCAATATATACTTTATTCAAATAGATTTTTACAAACACTTTTGAGTGGGTCAATTTATACTAGCGACTTGCTTCACTCTAGTTGGTCTCTAGCTTGCTTTCCAATACAAATTTTTCATCCCTATTTTCAGCACCTTAAGGGATGACTTCCGGGATAAAAAGTATCCTATGTCCTTCCCAAGGGTCTCAAACTATCTTTTTACCAAATTTCATCTAAATCAGTTCAGTAGATCCAGATACAAGAATATATACAAGAATTGCTTGCTCATTTAATATTATGGGATTTAATATTTGTATTTTATATTAACACAATATTTAATATTAAAGTTTAGTATAGATTTCTCAGAGATGAGATATTTTCCCACAGTAAAAAGTATCCTATATGTTGACCCGGATAGCCAGCTGTCATCATACCAAATTTTTATCAAAATATGTCCAGTAGTTTTCTATTATATTATTCTAATTTTAATAAGATTCTCCAAAAAATATTTTATGTATAGATTTTATTATATGTAGATTATAGCTAGCCCACAAGTTTTTTCTTTATTTCAGATCTCAGCGCCCCAAGAGCGTTTATACTCAACGTGGATAGGGGGTTCGATTCTCGCCTCACTCGACACATTCCGCAAGATGTGGGTGTCCAAGCGTGAGTACGATGAGGAGGGTCATAGAGCGGTGCATCGCAAGACTTTCTAGATCAGTGTTGCCATTCGAATTTGTTCTTTAAAAGGAGGTATTTATAAGTATTTGTTGTTAGTTGCTTGTATTTCCAATAGGTATGCGTGATTTTTGTTTTGTGCAATAGATAACATTGTTTTATAAAAAAGACGTGTGGCACTCGGAGACTGCCGCGGTAAAGCTATTGCATAGCATTTTTTATCAACTTATTTAGGTATTAATAGTGTAATTACACACCAAAATAATTATTCATTCAAAAAATTTGAACAAAAATAACGATATTAAGAGTTTGATCATCGAATTTCGCGCAATGTACATTTATATAGATATAATATCATATATACTTTCTCTGCGCGACATTAATGTGTATTACCTATACATAAAAATAAAATGAATGTATATAGAGTACTAACTCATTTTCTTTCACTATTTTTTCGTGACTTTCTTCATTAATAAATGCACTTTGTTTATTCATATTTAAAACACTTTGTACACAAATTATACGAGTACAGATATTCACTGTTGTACATAGATGATAAATACCTATACACCTATATACTTTCTCACAAACAGCTGATTACGGTAGTTTTCCAATACAACCAATGCCACCTAAAGGCGGGTTGCTGAACTAAAGAGACAAGCGTGATATTTCAAAAAGTCATTAAAAGTTCTGGTATTTATCGATAGATGGAAGTATCACCGCTGTGCCGGTCGGAGTGTTGGGTTTTTTTCGTTACGGAATTTCTGGATTCGGTCCCCACGCTCAAGGCCCGCGATAGAAGCTATACAATAGCTTAAAAAATGTATAAGAATCAGTTTTTTTTTACTATATATCTAAAAAGATGTAAAATCATTTTTAATGTTTTGATTGTGGCAATATTATTTGAAAATTATATGTGACAATCGAATGATTGCACACAAAAATACTACTTTTAAATAAAACTATCTTTTCGGATTTTTTCGCGGTTTATTTTTTTTTAATGCTGTAAAACATTCGAAATGTCAGGAAACTAAAATCAAAATAAATCCGCGAAAAGATAGTTTTATTTATTATGTTAAATATTCCCGTAAATCTTAAGAAAATATTAAAAATACTCCTTTTTTGTAGTAGAATAAAAATAAAATTACTACTCACACAGCTTGCTGACAATTGCTTAGTAAATATTTCCTTTGAAGGAAATAAATTTGAATGTCTGTAATTTACATTAATTCATGGGGTTGCCAGAAATAAGTGTATAAAAATTCTTTTTTGTTTTAATTTATTTAATGATTTTTTTTTGAGCTGAAGATTTTTTTATAATGGTTATCTAATGTTTAAAAAACAGTCACTGCACCTTTACTTTAAATTATGTATACTTTTTTTTACGTTTGAAAATTTCATGGCAACCCTATATCGACTTCACTAATATTAAGAGTTATCATAGCTTATATTGTTTATATTTATATAAAGTATTTAAATGGCTTCTAAATAAAGACTTTAGTTTCAATTGTTTTGTACTGTTTGTCTGTCTGTGCGATTAAAAATAGCGGATGTTTGTGGAAAGATGAAAAAAAAGAAGCTTAATGAAGGCGGGACCTTATTGAAGTCAATATAGATGCGATTGAAAAAAAAATTTTTTTTGCATGTTTGCAATTTTCTATTTAAGCATATTTTCTGAGTAAACTATTTTTATCTGTTAAAATTGAAATAAATCCTGTACTTAGCAATTAAAAAAGCTAACATTTTAAAACGTTCTAACAATAAAATATAATCTATGCATAATTAAAAAATCACTTCTACACAGTCTAATATGTACTGTATCGCTAATTTTTTTTTTAAATACAAACATATACGGACTTAAAAAAAAACTAAAAAATTCCACTCTATTTATTAAAAAATATGTGCTATATAAGCACATATAAACAGTCGAATTGACTATCTCTTTTTAAAAGTCTGCCAAGACAGGCTTCATATAGCGTTGTCTCTTTCACTCGTACCATATGTGAAATATTGTCTCTCTCATACAACAAGAGACTAGCAGTTTTACAACTAGCAAGGCTTTGTATAGTGCCGTCTCCTTCACTCATACCATATGTACCATGTTGTCTCTCTCACACAACAAGAGACAAGCAAGACTTTGTATAGCGCCTTCTCTTTTACTCATACCATATGTGACATGTTGTCTCTCTCACACAACAAGAGACTAGCAATATGGAAGTATTAGATATTCTATACTGTAAATTAAAATGACAGCTGTTTATTTATTATTTAGCTTCAAGAAGTGAGATATATTTTGTGTTACGTGTAACATGTATTTATATGTATGTATGTGCATTTTTTTAAAAGTGTTTTTTTTTATATAGGAGTATGACTCATTACATTGAGTCTGTTAGTACAGCATATAACCTAATATAAAATATAAACTTGTTTCTGACAACAGATTTGCTTGTGTGGTAGATATATACTAATATTATAAATGCGAATGTAACTGTTTGTCTGTCTGTTGCCTTTTCACGATTGATCCGCTAGATATCCGCGAGATAGTTAGAGACCTTGGGAAGGACATGGGATACTTTTTGACTGACTCTCGCATTAATAATATTACGTGGCTAGATAATATAAATTTATATATATATATATATATATATATATATATATATATATATATATATATATATAATTTAAATAATCAACTTAAATTTATGAAAATAAAAAGTTTTTTTTTTCATGGAAATAATTTCATATATTTCCTGAACATGTATAAAAAGATTTTAAAAATGCTCCAGTAAAAATCGTTAAATGCACATGGTAACAAACAAACAAATTTTATTATTATATAATATTGTGGAATGAGATATGTATGTATGTATGTGCATGTTACATGTAACTTTAGTTGTAAGAGTAAGCGAGGTATAAAATATTTAATGTTGAGAGATTTTTTTTGTATTCCAATAAATTATTTTTAACTCATTATTGGTTTTATTTGTTAAAATCTAATATAGTCTGTGGATTTTGCTAAAAACACCATAATATATATGGGAAAGCTCTTATCCTTTTTTCACCGTAAGACAAGTTGTGAGATCAGTGGAAATGATTCGCATATGAGAATATCAGAGATGCGAGATGCGGGGTTTGAACCCGCTTCACTAGGTATAACAAACCAGCGAAGAAAATTATCATTGCCTGAGTAAGGCAACTAGTAGGGGAGCCCAAAACGGGATTTTTGGAGCTACTCAAGCGCGGCAGATTAACATAAGGGGGATACCTTGGACTCTGTTGAGTACCTCCACTATTTTTACTTCTCTACACTTAAACTGCCTCAGTGATGTAGTGGCTAGCATGTACGGCTGCACACCCGGAGGTCCTGGGTTCGAGTCCCGGGTCGGGCCAACTTTAGTTATTGATTCTTTCTCTATAGTAAGTCTCAGTAACAGCCCGGAGTTGGGAAGTTGGCGGTATCTCATCCCCGTGCCTCGGAGAGCACGTAAAGCCGTCGGTCCTGCGCCTTAACTCTCACCGATCGTGTCGAGTGGTCGTCTCACCGGAGTATGAGAGAGACAGGAATAGAGAGTGCACGTTGTGTCTGCGCGTACACTTGAGCACTATAATATCTCCTGCGCAGTTGGCTAATCTCAATGAGATTGGCCGCCGTAGCCGGGATCGGCTAGGAGAACATCACCTCCACTATAATATAAGCCCTCTATATAAGGGCGCGCGTCTAGAGCACCCGATCGAAATATTTAAAAAATATTTTGATAAGATATAAATACTTGAAACTGTCAGATTAAGGTATGGTAGGCTAGTTACATCCTGAAAAGTTTGCAATTCAATAATCTGCCGATTTCCACAAGCCGAAGAGGCAAAAATCGTACATAAACTTTGTATCTGTGTGGGATTTGTCAAACGAATCAAACGTGCCCAAATTCGAAGGCTTTTGTAGCCATCGAAGAGTTCCACTATTCATCTCCTCCGACTATCATCAGGTCAGCTCGATGCTAACAATGCATTGTCTCGAAAACTATTCGAGATATCGAAAAATTTTTTTCTTATTTTTCGTTTTATTTTGAAAAAATATCAAATTCTATAACAAAAAATATATTTTTTTTTCGATTTTTGAGTATTGATATCTCGAAAACTTAGGGAGATATCGAATAATTTTATTTTTAGTGCCGCTCCACACAATAGCGCCGATCACAGTCCGTTCTCGGTCTAGTAAAGTATTTCTATACACCGACAGCTTTACGTACTCTCTAAGGCATGGGGATGAAACACCATCATCTGAACTCTGGGCTGTTACTGAGAATTTATTGATTTCTAGAAATTCTTATGACAGAAATACTCAATATATAAATACTAGCATTGCCCGCGGCTCCGCCCGCGTTCAGATGACCGAAAACCAAATTTTTAGGTTTTACATATTAGTATACTCTTACATTGCAGTTTATGTATTTTTTCTCAAAAATGAGATAATTTCCCGCGGTAAAAAGTATCCTATATGTTGAACCGTATAACCAGCTATCATCATACCAAATTTCATTAAAATCCCTATAGTGGTTTTTCCGTGATGCGGTAACAGACAGACAAAAATTCTAAAAACTATAGATTCGGCCTCTGTAGCGATAATAATGTCTATTGCAATAAGAATTTCCAAAAAATATATAATGTACAGATTCGGCTTAGTTACAATTTTATTATATGTATAGATGGCCCGACCTGAAACTCTAACCCAGGATCCCATAACATCACGTTATTACACAAGTTTCTCGTTGGTCTAGCATGTACGGCTACACATCTGGAGGTCCTGGGTTCGAGTCCCGAGTCGGGCCAAGTACAGCTATTGTTTTTCTGTCACATTATCCTCAGTAACAGTTGGGAACAGGTATGTTTTTATATTGGAAGGAATACAAAATGCACATGTGCAATTTAATATCTCCTGTAGTGGGTTAGTGTCAGTGAGATTAGCCACCGTAGAAATTGTGTGAAATGCACCTTATGATTCCATCAATGACTACACGAAGACCGTGTAAGTATGAAAAAGGCCTTATTCTGTTATCACGAGTATAAATTGTTGTTAACATTCAAGTACCTACAATTTTACCGACAGCGATAATTTTATGGTTATCTTTCAATAAGTGACTCTTCAAATAAAAGGTAATAGATATGTTGGCCTACTTTTTAACTGTTTTATTTCGTAATTATGTTCTTCTATGCATATTATAATAAAATTGTAACAGAGTCGAATCTGTACATTAAATATTTTTTGGAAAATCTTATTGAAATAGTCATTATTATCGATACAGAGGCCGAATCTATAGTTTTTAGAATTTTTGTCTGTCTGTTTGTCTGTGACCGTATCACGGAAAATCCACTGGAGGGATTTTAATGAAATTTGGTATGATGATAGCTAGTTATCCGGGTCATCATATAGGATACATTTTACTGCGGGAAAATATCTTATAATTTATATCTGCGCTTAACGTTAAAACGTAACTAGGGACGAACTGAGTCGCTAGTATAATATAATAAATGAGTCGTAAATTAGATAAGTCGTTAACGTCATACATTTAAGTACATGTACCAAAAATATTAGGTACCATATCTTATTATCGACTTTAGTCTAAGGAATAGACTTTCTGTTTTCATATTCTTAAAATTTGTGTAATTAATACAATATTAATATTAGGTTAGAGAATCGAACTTATGATCTTCGTTGTACACACGCCACATATAAAGAAGTGATGACATAACATGTTAAATTTTTTTATTTTCACTTGTATTTTATCAACAATTTACATTTTAAAATGATAACCCTCCAGAGTTCAAGATAATTTATAACAATTCAGTCAGTACCGGTGTGACATTTGGCGGGAGCGCGCGAAAACATGGCCGCAAAAATACCAACTATTAAATTTAACAATGGCAAAAGTATTCCACAATTGGGCCTAGGGACATGGAAAGTAAGTAGTTTCTTCTAAGTTAAATAATATTGTTGATTATTTTTTTACTGCAGTTGAAGAGTTTTTTTGGAAACTTGTTTCTAAGATCTTTAAAAATAATGGAAAATATTAGCCTTCCTCGACAGTTTTTCGAAGTAGTCCTTAAATTATATACTTATCTATGATATATTTCTTACTATTTGCATTTTAGAATGAAGGTTTATAGTTAAAGTTTATACACTCACTGATTAAGAGGCTTTGTTGGGTTGTAAGGTTTTGATTGTAAAGAAGCGTTTGAGTATAGGTCAAACCAAAGAGTTACTGGGATTACCTTATAAAAATTCACACAAACAACTTGTATATTATACATTTCTGTGCCTTTAATTACTTTACCAATTATTTTAAGATAGAATTGGTAAAAATATACCTATAGTACTTAACAAGCCGAGGTGTTTTAAAAAGTTAAAGGTATTTCACTACTATGACTTTCCATCAATCCTACTTGGTGACATCTTCCTATTTCTATTAGCCAACTGCGTACGATCGACGGCTTTACGTGATTTCCGAGGCATTGTGGTTAAACACCAAAAAATAGTTTTAAAATACTGAATGTCGCTTTTGAACAAGTGTTATGTATAGTCGATGTCAATGAGTGACATCGCCGTAACAATTCAAAAACAGTCCCGATAACCATCTCCTGAGTCCATCAAATATCAACATTACTATATACTCGATGATGTCAAGTTTAAGACCCTGATTTTCCTCTAATCTTGTGTCATCTCCGTTCATTGGCTCACCTTACATTAGCCGATTAATCTGTGCTTAAATGGTATCATTTAAAACTGCTATAAAGAAAATTGGCAAGGGTAGGCCAGTGGTAACGCGCTCGCTTGGAAAACCGAGTTGACGCGGGTTCAAATCCCAGGTATAGCAACTATGATATTTTCATGTGCGAATAATTTCCAACATGATTATCACTTGTCTTACGATGAAGGAAAACATCCTACGGAAACCTGCGTGTCAGAGAGAACCTAGCAAGTCGCAAGACATGCTCAGTCCGCCTGGCTATGGACTAATAAAAACTATGGCCAAATCCCTCTTATAGTGAAGGGAGGCCTGTGCACAGCAGTGGGACGTAAAAAAGTGCTGAATACACATTAAGAAAATTAAAACAAAAGTTTTAAACGAATAAGACAATTTGAAGAAGACTAAAATCGACGACACGTTTGGCTCAGTTGGTAGTAACCTTACTTGCTGTGCCAGCGGTCGCGGGTTCGAGTCCCGCTGGGGGCATTCGTTTGTGTGATGAGCACGAATGTTTGTACTCCAGTCATGGGTGTTTATATTTATAATATGTATGTATTTAAAGGTATATATATGTAGTGTATCAACTATCTGGTATCCATAACACAAGCCTCGTAGCTTACCATGGAACTAGATGGCGCTGTGTGTTAATGTCCCAACATTTATTATTTATTATTATTATTATAAAATCGTTTTATAATTTCATTACCTAGTAAGACAAGTAAAGCTAATCAAAGCGTATTAATAAACACACCTAGCAAACTATAAGCAGATAAAAGTAATATCATTATTTTCCCTTCACTCAATAGATAAAGATGTAAATAGATATGTCAGTCATATAGGTATATCGGTATAACTTGTATTAATTTTAATCTTTTATCTTATAAAGGTCCAAAGCCGCTGGCAACAAATCTATTAAGAATATCACACTATAAAGTATAAAGTTATATTATCAAGTTATGTGCTGTTATCTAATTCTCAGATATAGATTATTTAATGTTTGTTGTTTGGAAAACTTTGAATCGACATAAGATGATGGAGAAGTCCTTGGGTCATATCTATAAAATATTACTTTTATACGAGACCAAAACATAATCCTGTAGATATCGAAATATTGATAAAACAAAATTTAAAAAATATATCACCGGTTTTGATGTAATTTTCAAAAAATGATTGCACTTTAGGATTAGACATAATTTATTCAATAAAAAAATCGCGTGACAATTCAAAAAAACTGTGTGTGTATGCAATAACACATAGTGGAAGTGAAACTTCAGAAAAGTAACCTACGAGAGAATGAGATGAATATAGAGTATCAGGAAGATAATTGTAAGGTTTATTTTTTTTACCAAGTTTAAAGGTTATTTTATATTTTATTTAACAAAATATTGCATAACATATTATTCAGTATTATTATTCACTTCCTGTGTAATGTATTTTATCTCATTCTCTCGCCGGCTTAATACTATATATTAATGTGTTTATCTCTTTCTCGTGTCGCATTTTCGTTTCATCGAGTTTCAAATCACAACGATTCTAAACAAGATTCACTTCAAAGACTTATTGTAATATGTACTCTTCCTTTATGTAGTCGATTAAAAAGTAATAGAATATTTATGATGATAAAATATAGGAAATTCGATTATTGTTATACCTTATTAGAATCCTATTCAGAACTCGGGAATTTAGACAATAACTTATTAAAGCCAAAAAGTTTATCAAGAAGTTTATAGTTTATATTCACAAAATGTAAACTTATAATAATGTTAAATAAAGACTTACATATACATGGAGTAGTCCTAAAAATGTATAAGCTAAAACGTTTACATTGCAATCAACAAATTTTTATTAACATATAATATACATACTTTTTTGAATTAAGTTAACCAATTTTTATTGTTTACGAACGCATATTTATTGTCAATGTCAAAGTTCAAAATGTCAAACCGTTAATAAATTCCGCCGGCCGACGAGATATGAGATTATAATTTATAGTTCGTCATCTGCAAAGCAATTACTTATTGCAGTTATCATTTGATTTTTATTGAAATGGCTTCAAAAGTGTCGTGTGTAAAGTTAGAGAACGGCTATGAATGCCCGATATTAGGACTTGGGACATGGAAGGTGGGATTTAACTTTATCTATTATTTTTTTTACTTTAAATTAATAAATTAAAAAATATCATTAAATTAATATTATTACTAGAAAAATGTAATATAAGATTAACTGTGTCTTACATTGAGAAATAATACTTTAAAAAAAATAAAAAAAAAGAGTAGATTGACTTCAAAATTGCACATCAGCGATCATCCATCGGGGGTATAATTTTTTTTAAATATTTCAGACAATCCTTGATAACTCAATTTAATAAAATATATGCTAATACAACTAAATACAGCATCTCCTCTTTTTTAAGTGGGTCAAAACTATTATGCATAAAAGATAATTACACATAATAATTACTAGATAGTGCAATAATGTACATGAATAATCAAGCTGCAAGGTAAACTAGTATACCAAACAAAATAATACAAGCAAAAACTATCTTTATCATACACAAATAAGGTTCTGATTAAAGTAAATGTAACATTAACATATTGCATGACACATGATATGATTATACCTACTTATATATTTGTACTAGCAGAACCCGCGGTTTCGCTCGCGCTAAAAATACAAAAAGATCTCTAAATAGATAGGTTTCATACAAACTTTCTTCCTCTGTTTTACTCCCGTATAGGATAAATTTTGAAAAAAGCTAAAACACATATATTTTTTAATTTTATTAAAGAGCATTAGTATCAAGTTTCGAGTAACTCTGATCATATATATTTTTTTGGATTGTATATTGTGTTGCATATTTTCTCATGGGAATTAGATAATTTCATGCGGTAAAAAGTAGCCTATGTCACTATTCAGCCCTCCAACTATCTCTATACAAAAAATCATGCTAATCCGTCACTTTGTTTCAATGTGAAAGATGGACAAACAAACACACTTCCACATTTATAATATTTATATATTCTTTTGTACTAGCCTGTAATCTGTATTATAAAAAACAGTAAGTATTTTTAGATTGAAAAAGAAGTTCTTATCTGTACCTAAATGAGTTCTCATTATAGTTTATTATCTGTTTAAATTTTATTACTTTTGACTAAAGTACTTAAACTAAACAAAATTATTTTAAATAAAATTATCTTTTTGGATTTTTTCATGGATTTATTTTGATTCCCGACGTTTTGAATGTTTTACAGCAATCACGGTCACAGGAGAGTAAGGTTTTAGATGTCTCAAAGGCATTAGGTATATAGTCGTTACAGACAGCCTACCCACAAAATGAATTCTAAAAATTTAAAAATGGTGCCAAAGTACCTTACAATGTTTGTTAATTTTAATTTTTAACATTTTTATAATTCTAATAAGTTTTATAATTGAATATGGAATACTAAACAAAATTATGTAAGGATGCACTTTACTGAAGTAACAGTAAGTCTTTAGTGCTGAAATATAATATATATACTGTTTATTGCAAATAAAAAAAACAAAAATTACAACTATTAAGAGAAAATTGAAGGCAATATAATTTCTTTTAATAAATGCTTTTGTTTTAAATGACTTTAATTATTATAACTTTTCAGTCCAAACCTGGTGAAGTGACCCAAGCTGTGAAGGATGCTATAGACATCGGCTACAGACACATTGATTGTGCGTATATATATGGCAATGAGAAGGAGGTGGGAGAGGCTGTCACTGAGAAGATCGCTTCTGGGGTTGTTAAGAGGTGAGATTGCTGATATAAAATATAGGTGCAATTTTTTTACGTCATTGTACATAAATGTAACGATTACTGGCCATATGACGACACGTTTGGCTCAGTTTGTAGTGACCCAATAGCGAAGCTCAAAACCCTACTTGCTGTGCCAGCGGTCGCGGGTTCGAGTCCGAGTTTATATTTATAATATGAATGTATTTAAAGTTATATATGTGTAGTGTATCTATTGAAACGTAGTTAGACTTTTTCTACGAATGACATTTATTACTTTTATTTTTAAGACGGCCAATATACATTAAAAACTTATTTTGATAAAAAATAACACACTCCCTTTATCAAAATAATCTAAAATTTAAAGATAAAACAAACTAACCCAAAAATTCAATGAAGTATACATATAACACCTAAACAATCTAAAAACTTAACATGTTTAGCTGAATTTAAACATTTTGTCAAAATATCTGCTGGCATATTTGACGTTTCTAAATAAATAATTTTAATAATATTATTTGAAACAGCATCTCTGACAAAATGGTACCTTATATCTATATGCTTACTTCTTTTATGGAACATTGAATTTTCAGTCAATTTTTTCGCACTCTGATTGTCATTATATAAAATAATAGGTAAATTTACATGACAAGTTAATTCTATCAAGAGATTTTTTAAGTAAATCGCTTCTTTACTCGCTTCACATATGGCCATGTATTCCGCTTCAGTACTAGACAATGCTACCGTGCGTTGTTTCTTACTTTCATAAGATACAATACTTCCTGACATTTTAAAATAGTACCCAGTATAAGATCTTCTATCTATTACGTTTGACCCCCAATCTGCATCTGCATAGCCTTCTAAATCACAACTATCTTTTTTATATACTAAACCATACGACTTTGTTTTCTTTAAATATCTTAGAACTTTTTTAGCTTGTACCCAATGAGTAGAATCATAGCAACTGTTAAATTGGCTAAGATAACTAACGCTATAAGATATATCTGGCCTAGTTAATACTGATAAATACATAAGGCTTCCTATTAATTGTTGGTATGGATACAATTTATTAACGTTTACAGCCTTTTCGAGTTTTAAATTTGTTTCCATAGGAGAATCGCAAGTTTTACAATTCGTCATATTAAACTTAATTAATAGCTGATCTACAAATTTTTCCTGATCAATAGATATAGAATTTGAATTTATTTCTACTCGCATCCCTAGGCATAGCCTTAACTGACCTAAATCTTTAATTTTAAATCTTGCTTTCAACTCTTTCTTTAAGTCATCAGTCATACTTTTACTATTAGAAAATATAAAGAAATCATCTACAAATATCGTTACAATTATTTTATCCGAATCTACATTTTTAGTGTACAAACATGGCTCTAATTTAGATTTTGCATAACCAAGTTCTTTCAAACAATCATCAATTCTTTTATTCCAAGCTCTAGCCGACTGCTTTAAGCCGTATATTGCACGTTTTAATTTCAATACCTTATTTTTGTTACAATATAAATTAGCAGGAACTTGCATATAAACATTTTCATCTAAATAGCCATTTAAAAATGCCGTGGTTACATCGAGATGAGTAATATCTAACTTAAGTTTAACACTTAGTGCAAATAAAAGTCTTAAAGTTGAATATCGCAAGACAGGTGAATAAGTCTCTTTATAATCTACACCTTCTTTCTGCGTAAATCCTTTCGCGACTAGTCTTGCTCTATATCTTACATTATTTTCACTATCATATTTCTTTCTAAAGACCCATTTACATTTTACTAATCTATCTGCCTCTTTTGCATCCACAAACTCCCATGCATTGTTTTCATCGAAAGCTTTTAATTCTTCGTCCATTGCTTCCTTCCACTTTTCATTTTCTGGTCCATTCACAGCATCATCATAAGTAATTTCTCCATAGATTTCTGGATCATCCACCGCACACAAGTTACTGTAACCGTATCTATCAGGTTGTCTTCTTTCACGTTTTGCTGGTAATATTGGTATTTTTTGTTCAGTAATATCATTATCTTCATCTGAATGTGCATTAAAGTAATCTTCTTCACTTGCGCTAGTACTGGATCTATCGTATACATAAGTAGGATCAGTAGTGTTACTGACTGCTGTTAGGTCATTTTCAGATATATCAGGTGTTTCCTCTGTCTGTACACATTCTTCCCTCTTACTGTCAACTACAGCTTCTACCATGTCTGAGTTTTCCTTTTCCTCCATGATAACTACATCTCTGCTTATAGTGACTTGTTTTGTTTCTGGATTATACAGCCTGTACCCTTTTACATTATCTGAAAATCCGACTAAGATGTATTTGGAAGCTTTCTTATCCCATTTCTGTCTTTTATTCTTTGGAACATGGACCATAACAGAGCTACCAAATATTCTAATATGGCTCATATCAGGTTTCCGCCCTGCCCATTTCTCATAGGGTGTCATTTGGTCTAGTCCTGAGGCCGGCGTCCGGTTTTTAAGATAGACTGCCGTGTTTACAGCCTCAGCCCAAAAAGATTTATTTAATTTTGCGTCAAATAGTAAGCATCGTGCTCGCTCGACTATAGTCCTATTTGGACGCTCACAGAGACCATTCTGCTCTGGAGTATACGGGTTGCTCTTCTGATGTATAATGCCAACTTTTCTTAAGTATTTCTCCATTTCATTAGAGCAATACTCCCCTCCATTGTCAGTTCTCAATGTTTTAATCGTTACTCCCGTTTGATTCTCAACTAATCTCTGAAATTCCTTAAAACACTGTAATACCTGGGATTTTTCCTTTAAAAAATATACAAAGGTCATTCGACTTGCGTCATCAACGAAAAGAAGGAAATATCTTGCTTGACCAATCGAGCGAGTTTCCATCGGCCCGCATAAATCCGAATGTATCAAATCTAGCAATTTATCACTTCTATGACCTTTGAAAGGAAAAGGTAGACGAGACTGTTTCCCCTCACAACATACTTCACAGTTGGATTTTCGAATATCAGCCTTATCGTCATAAAATACACCCTGTACAGCACCATCTTTCATTTTTTGTAAGTCTTTACAATTAATATGTCCCAGCCTTCTATGCCATAGTTTAGCATCAGCCGTCTGAACTGCCGCAACTAATCCATTCTCTGACTTCACAATATTCAACTTATACACACCATTTATTAAATCTGCTACTCCAATCAGCTCGTTCTGTTGATTAAAGATATGACAAACATTCATCTCAAATGTTACCTTATTCCCTTTCGCTATCAACTGGCTGACTGATAATAAATTTGTCGCTAAGCTAGGTATGCAAAGAATATCTTTTACCTTGATGTCAAACTGAGAATTGTTGACTACTGTGGTAATCTGTGTATCACCTACACATAAAACCGGCACAGACGTTTGATTCGCCACAAGTATTTCTTTCTTATGACATACTTTTTCAACACGCAATAGTTTACTTTTGTTAGCAATCATGTGGGCACTCGCTCCCGAGTCTACATACCAATCTTCTGTACTGAAATTGCCATTCAAAAAGGCAGCGCTAAAAGCGTTTCCTTGCTTTTGTTTCATTTCAGGACATTGGTATTTAAAATGTCCAGGTTGCTTACATCCATAACATTTAAATATTTTCTTGACAGATGGTTTCGTTTTTGTTTTTGCGTTATAATGAGATGTATTACTGTCAGTCCTTTTTGAAATAAAGGCTGTGTTCGATTCACTACTAACAATATCAGAACTCATATCTAGTAGTTTAGTTTTTATAACATCCGCATTAATCGTGATACCTGAGTGCTCTATTGCCATTATCATGGGGGAAAACTTCTCAGGTAGTCCCGCTAACAATAAAGAACCAATCCATTCGTCGTTTATTGCAAACCCTGTTCCTCTCAACCTTTGTGCAGTCTCAACTAACTGATTAACGTAGCTTGTCATTGATTCACAATTTTCGAGACGTATCGATATTAGTGTTCGAAGTAGGGTAATTTTTCTTGTGAATCCGGAATCGTCAAATAATTGTTTCAACTTCATCCACAAGTCGTTTATCGTTGCTTCGTTTTTTATATGCACATATAAAGAAGGGTCGATTGTCATAATCAGCTTTGCTTTACCTTTTTTATCATCCTCAGTACTTGATTGTCCCGACGGCTTATCAAGATCAATGCCTTCTAGTACTAAAAAATTTTTTACAGCAAAAGCCCAATCATCGTAATTTTCTCGCCCTTTAAGTTTAGGAACATTAATGATGTAGCTACCCGATGACATTTTACACTTTTCCACAAAATAATTCTAACTTTTTACTATTTATTTTGGCTAAAATATAGGACTGGGCCCATAACCTATTGAAACGTAGTTAGACTTTTTCTACGAGTGACATTTATTACTTTTATTTTTAAGACGGCCAATATACATTAAAAACTTATTTTGATAAAAAATAACAGTATCAACTATCTGGTATCCATAACACAGGCCTCGTAGCTTACCATGGAAGTAGATGGTGCTGTGTGTTAATGTCCCAACATATTTCTTTATTTATATGATGCTTGGTAACCAAGGAAAATGGACCAAAGCAGTGACAGACTGGTACCCGAGAAACGGGAAAAGAAGTTGTGGCATCCAGTGTCTGAGATGGGAGGATGGTCTCAAAAAGACTGCTGGTCTAAGGTGAAGTCGAGTGAGGCTTGTGTTATGGATACCAGATAGTTGATACACTACACATATATAACTTTAAATACATACATATTATAAATATAAACATCCACGACTGGAGTACAAACATTTGTACTTATCACAAAAATGAATAGTAGTTTTTTTCCATACTTATTATGTATGCAAGAGCTTTGGCGTTTTTTTTATAAGATTGTGTTTTTTCGGAAAAGATATATAGATAAACTTTAACTTTTAAAACCTTTTTTTTCTTTTTTTTTAATTTGTCTTGCAAATAGCAACAGAATACGTGACTTGACTTAATTTTTAACAAAGAGGCTCTTTGGGATTAAAAATTCCTTAACTAGTTTAAACCTGACATATCAAGATGTCTGTGGAATATTACAGGCTCTTACCTAAGAAATCCCAAATCCGTACTAACATTATAAATGTGAAAGTGTGTTTGTTTGTCCTTCTTTCACGTCAAAACAGAGTGACAGATTGGCGTGATTATTTGAATGGAGATTATCTCATTCCCATGGGAAAGCACCTTTAATACAACCGAAACAAATAATTATGATCAGAATTACTTGAAACATGGTATTAATGCTCTTCAATACAATTAAATAAATGTGTATTAGCATTTTTTGAAATTCATCCCATAAGTGTAAAATACGGGATAAAAGTTTGTATGAAACCTACCATTTTAGAGATTTTTCTGTAGTTTTACATTTTTTAGATTTTTTTGTAGTGAAGCCGGGGTTCTGCTAGTATCTATATAATCTAACCTACCACCTTAAATTCCCAACTAGGGAGGACCTCTTCATCACCTCCAAGCTCTGGAACACCTTCCACCGCCCGGACCTGGTGAGAGGTGTTTTACTCCAGACCCTCAAGAATCTGAACTTGAAATACTTAGACTTGTACCTCATACACTGGCCCCAGGCATATAAGGTTGGTTGACAATACTTTTTTAGATTGGTTGACACAATACCCAAATATTTAACATTTTAAATTTAAACGGATCTTTACGGATTTTTTCTGACATTTTTCGGAGACTGACTGTCTCTCCCATGGCTATGATTGCTGTAAAGCATTCGGAAATTCAAAATTCAAAATAAATCTGCTAAAATATCCGATATTTTTATTTAGATTGGTTGAATTTACTGCTTTTATAAATGTGAAAGTTTGTATGTGTGTATGTTTGTCACTCCCCCACGCTGAAAAGACTGGGCTGGTTGGAATGAGATTTAGTACACAGATACAAGATTCCACCTCTGAGAGTGGATTTAATTTTTTTAATATCATAACTAGCGTTTTAACCTTTAGTATAGATTTCTCAGAGATGAGATATTATCCCGCAGTAAAAGTATCCTATATGTTGACCGGGATAACCAGCTATCATCATACCAAATTTTTATCAAAATCCCTCCAGTGGTTTTTCCGTGGTGCCGTTACAGCCAGATAGACAAAAACTATAGAATCGGCCTCTGTATCTGTATGTGTATATATGACTCAGAATTTTATTATATGTATAGATATATAGATAATGATTTTTTTTACATATTTTCATGTTAATTATAGGAGGATGGCGAGCTGTTCCCAACAGATGAGTCAGGCAAGATCCAGTTCTCCGAAGTGGACTACATCGACACGTGGAAGGCGATGGAGCCCCTCGTGGCTGAGGGTCTGGTGAGGAGCATCGGGGTGTCCAACTTCAACTCAAAGCAGATACAAAGATTGTTGGACAGTGCGAGTGTGAAACCTGTTGTTAATCAGGTGAGTTGAAGTTATTCTACACTATACAATTTATTCATTTTAGTCATTACTCATACAGATATATATGTATATATAAAATTGAATTGTCTGTTTGTGATGTTAAAAAAACAGCTTTTTACTGAATGCATATGAAAGTGTATAATATGGTACTTAAAAGAAAAAAAGCGATTTTTATAATTTTTGTCTGTTTATTCTGGCTAATCTCCTAAACGGCTGGATCGATTTTGACGGGACTTTGGCAGATAGCTGATTTTATATGGAAGCTTTTTTTATTTTAGAAAAATAATTAGGATTCTGTGCTAAATAAATTTGTCACTGGGTTGATTTTCCATACAAACTTTCATCTCCATTTTCACCCCCTTAAGGGATGATTTCCAGGATAAAAAGTATCCTATGTCCTTTCCAAGGTCTCAAACTATCTTCCTACTAAATTTCATCTAAATCGGTCCAGTAGTTTCTGAGTTTATTCATTACAAACATACAAAAATACAAGTCTTTCCTCTTTATAATATTAGTGTTTCGGACGACCAGAACCAGGGTATGTCTAGTACCCGGAGGTCGACCTGGGACAATCTCCCAGACGTTCTTGGCGTACACGGCAGTATGTCCGTTCGCTGGTAATGTACGCCACCACGCACCCCTGAATGCGTAGCTTGGGTCCCGATCCACTAGGGTTTCTTCGTTGACAGGAGACTATACTTAGAGGCGATGAAATAAAAACACAATTTTTCCTTTTTTCTCTCTTGGTTTCGGTTCTTCCTTTTCCTTTTAGTTGTTGCCTCTTCGGTGGCTGTCTTGCGACTGACTCGAATCGAGAAATGGCTCGCCTTTTATTTGGCCCGTTAATACCTTACAGAGAGCCGCGTACTTTGAGCTCATTTTTCGAGTAAAATTTCCCTAAACCGAAACCTTGAGAGTCCTTTTATTTTATGTTTTCAGTAAAACACCTTACACATATTTATTTACATGCCTTACATACTATTATACAATATTAAAACATAATATTCAATATATAATAATTAATTAAAAAAGTCTTAAAACAAAAATATCTAAATTTCTAGGTTGCTACATTTTTACTATACATTTTCCCTTATAACTTTTGAACGGATAGTCCTATCGACCTAATTCTTGTTTTATTATAAGTTTTATAATAAAATCTATTATTTAAAACATAAACTATTATGCTATTGCAAGAAACAAAAAATCTCATTTTCAAGTTACGTAATTATATGCTAACATTTTACTTACGTACCTATTCCTTTCAAATTAATGTTAAATAGTCTTATATGATTCAAATAAGCAAAAAATACTCTAAACTAACCTTATTACACTAATTAGAACTTATTTTAACATAATAAATCTAATAAGAATGAGATTTCATATTTACAACAATTATTCATAATACGCTAAAATGACATTGTCCCTATATTAATACACACGTTACTCGAAGATAGGTTTTCCGTCGCCGACAATTAGTATACATAATTATAACACTATATATCCGTCTCACAGGTGGAATGCCATCCGTACCTCAACCAATCGAAACTCAAGGCCTTCTGCGAAGCACGCGGCATCAAGCTCACCGCCTACTCGCCCCTGGGCTCGCCTGACAGACCCTGGGCGAAGCCTGACGAGCCCCAGCTGATGGACGATCAGAAACTGAAGCAGATCGCCAACAGGCTGGGCAAGACTGTCGCGCAGGTGCTCATCAGGTGAGTGCTTCGGTACTGACAAACCCTGACAGTACGCACACCACATAAAGAATTTTTTCAAACGAAACAATGTGCGTTTTAATTTTGTCATCCGAACAGCAATGAATAAAAGAGATTTGAAAAAAGCGCACAATTTTGAATCGTGCGCTTCTTTTTCAAGACACTTTTATGCTAATTGTGTATCTTGAGTTTTTGTACAATATCAATGTTTAAATCATAATATTTTTTGACAATATCTAATTTTTTATTACAGATATCAAATAGATCGAGAAGTCATCGTGATACCGAAATCGGTGACCAGATCTCGTATAGAGTCCAACTTCAACGTGTTCGACTTCACGCTGTCGCCCGCTGACATGAAGGAGATTGACTCGTTCGACTGCAATGGACGATTTGTACCGATGACTGCGTAAGTGTTTGAATATCCGTGCTCGAAAAACTGAGTGATACAGGTTCAAATTCCGGGTTTCGCACCTCTGATATTTTCATGTGCGAATCATTTCCAACATGATCACCACTTGTCTTACGGTGAAGGAAAACATCGTGAGGAAACCTGCATGTCTGAGAGAACCTAGCAAGTTTTCGAAAGACATGCTCAATCCGCCCGCACTTGGCCAGCGTGGTGGACTATGGCCTGATCCTCCTCGTAGTGACCCACGCCCAGCAGTGGGAGATTGAAAAGTGCTAAATAAACTCCTTTCAGTGAAACTCCCATTACAATCAGTAACCCGCTTCAAAGATTACTTGGAACAAACAGAAAGACAGACAGACAAAATTCATATAAATAATTCTTATGTTTTTGAGAAAACACAGTTATTTTGCAATCACATTATATGTTTGTCATTATTATTGATACAGAGGCCGAATCTATAGTTTTTAGACTTCTTTTTGTCTGTTGTGACCGTATCTTGAGAAAACCACTGCACAGATTTTGATGAAATTTGGTATCTTGTAGCTGGTTATCCGGGTCAACATATAGGATACTTTTTACTGCGGGAAAATATCCCATCTCTGAGAAATCTATACTAAACGTTAAGAATTAATAAAATTTTTGTTCTATTCCAGGTCCCTGGGACACAAGTACCATCCCTTTGAAAATGAAGAGTTTTAATTTTATATTTTTCTCAAAGAAGAGTATTCAAGTTCCGTAAAAGAAAAAAGATATAACTTGCTTGTATACATTTGTATGTGAATAAATATTATTATATATTAATGTTGTTTTTTTGACCGAGTATTTAAAAGCAGCAGTATTTAAATAGGTATAATGTACTAGCAGAACCCGTGGCTTGGCTCGCGCTAAAACTACAGAAAAAATTTAAAAGAAGGTACGATACAAATTTTCATTCCCCATTTTACCGCCTTAGGGGATGAAATAAAATGCTAAAACACGTATTTATTTAATTGTATTAAAGAGCATTAATACCAAGTAATTCTGATCATTAATATTTTTTTAGATTTTGTTATGTGTTTTCCCGTGGGAATGAGATAATCTCGCGGTAAAAAGTTGCCTATGTCATTCTCCAGCCCTCCAACTATCTCCACACAAAAAATCACGCCAATCCGTCACTCCGTTTCGATGTGAAACGAGGACAAACAAACACACTTTCACATTTATAATATGTGTGGATTTTACCAACATGAATCGAATGCATAGATTTTAATATGTGATAATAAATACATTTTATTATAATACTAGCTTGAATGGTTTAGTATCGCATAAAAATTTTTTTGCGCCAGAAACTATCGCAGGCGTATGTTGAAAAACCCATCAGAAATCATTCATAATCTGATCAATGGTTCATGAAGGTAGAAGACTAACATACAGATATTCATTTTTATTTATATAGATTTTCAATAATGCGATTAATAGTTGCACAATTATATTCTGCTGATTAGTATTTTTTTTTATTTAAAACAAATTCCAATAAAATTCGCTTAAATCTAAGTATTATATCAAAAACAGACACAAATAAAACAATAAAATTATTATAAATTATTTATTCAATTAATATTACAATAAATTATTACAATTAAGCCATTAAATGTTTCGTAGAGAAAAAATATAATAGAGCGTTCATCACATTTTATCACTGATTTCAACATTACATATACATACATACATATAGTTACTCGAGAATAAATTAATAAAATAAACGAAGCATGTAGACTAGTGATTGAAGCATCGAATGGTATTATAATTGTCTGTTTATAAAATACCATTCACAGTATGATGTAATATAAGCAAAATATCTCAATAGAAAAATATTAAAAATATGATGATTCAATTATTTGAAAGGACCAATTTTGTGGCTCAGTTTTTATCTTACTAATATAATGTGAAAGTTTAGACGGATGTTTGGATGTTTGTTACTCAATCACGCGAGAACAGCTGAACGGATCTGGATGAAATTTGGCACAGAGATAGATTATAGTATATGTACTTTTTATCTCGGAAAAATGTACGGCTCCCGTGGGATAGATTTGTTTTTCTAGAGACTAACCCGAGGAAAGAGAGGAGCAGCCGCAAATTTTTGATCATGGTCTCTAATATATAAGCTAATATAATAAATAAGCAACAAAAATATAGCATTTTCATAGAAACATACGATGAAAGTATCCATAATGTTTAATGAGTTTTAAGAAAAAAATTAGTTTATTATTTCAGTTATTTGAACCTGGATATTTTTTTTCTAAATATATAACGATGAAATATAAAAATACGATTTATCTATTATTAAATTAATATATTTTGTTATATTTGGCTTCATTCACAGTCCTCTACGCTCCCTTTATCTTACTCTAATCATACGATATTACACATTATTTGCAATTAGTCTGTAATCCAATTGATTACAATTTGTAATCGAAAATAACCAGCACGCTGTAATTTTACAATTACAGCTGTAATTAATGCAATTATTACACGACTAATTAAAAAAGTCTATATTTATTGTATAATTCTTTTATAATGGAGAAGTTTCCTAAGTCTGTAAGTAAAATAAAAAAAATTACAAATTAAAATATATGACGTCACGTCGAACTGACTTTAAAATGCTTTATCTTTGTCATTTTCAACTTAAATTTTGATTTTTACTTGTAAAAAATGCTAGGAAATTTCTCCATTACCATTATAAACGTACATACCAATTTCTATGAAACTGGGCTATACAGGGTGTTAGATTAATTATTTCTTTAAATTGCTAAAAAAACGTACAGTCTCTAGGCCAACACTTATATCTGCAAATTTTAATTATTTATGCAAAATATCAGTATTTTTTTGTTTTTGTTTTTTTTTGATGTAAGTGTGTACTTACAGACCGAATTTCAATACATATTTGCAATACAATTTTTATACCGTTCATACAATTTGTTATGCTGTTACAGGCTTCCTATAATATGATATACAATCGACCTACCTTTTATATAGATATAAATATATATATATATATATATATATATATATATATATATATATATATATATATATTTATGATGTTTGTATGTATAGCTCGCGTAAAATTTAAATGTCGTGTGTGAAGTTAGCCCCTTCACTTCACTCGAGTGCATCCTAGATGCCTAACAGTAACCTATGTGTTACTCCAGAACAATCTATCTGTGTACTTTAATTCATTCATTTATTTATATTAATTATATTATTAAATTTTAATTAAATATATTTAATTTAATTTCATACAAATCAGTCCAACCGTTACAGTGAGGTGTAACAAACATACAGACATACAAAATTTAACATATATGTAGTAATATAAGCATTTTTCACTTGATAATATCTACATAATAATTTAGAGTCCAAATTCACTAAAATACATTACATAGTTTTACGTGAACTGTACATACATACATACACACCTCACGCTCTTCAATCCAACCCAAATGATATAAAATCTTGCTTCAACTAAACCTAAACTAATATATAAAGCTGAAGAGTTTGAACGCACCTATCTCATGGACTAATCGTCCAGTTCGAAGAAAAACCTTTAGTTTTATAGCCTACTAGCATTGCCCGCGGCTCCATCCGCGTTCAGATGACCAAAAACCAAATTCTTAGGTTTTATATAGTAGTATACTCTTACATTGCAGTTTTTGTATTTTTTCTCAGAAATGAGATATTTTCCCGCGGTAACAAGTATCCTATATGTTGACCCGGATAACCAGCTATCACCATACCAAATTTCATTAAAATCTCCAGTGGTTTTTCTGTGATCCGGTAACAGACAGACAGACAAAAATTCTAAAAACTATAGATTCGGTCTCTGTATCGATAATAATGTTTATTTCAATAAGATTTTCCAAAAAATATTTAATGTACAGATTCGGCTTAGTTACAATTTTATTATATATATAGATTTTTCGAGACAAATTATAAGCTATCTAAAATCACGCAATGAGTTTTAGGAGCGGAGATATAATAAATATATAAATAAAAAACTGGTTATTATAAAAAACTCCTGTCACATCTATATGCATAACATCAGGAATTACTAAGCTGCGTTTGATGTGTTTTTAATTAAAAGTAAAAACACGCACCAAAAAAAAATGATAGAACCCCAAAGAATTCGTAAAGAATTTAAAAAAGTAAATGCTCTTTTATATAATATTGCAAATGGCGGAATTAAATATGTGTTATATAATTTCAAATAATTTGAACAAAGATTTGTGGGTCAGATCTAACAATGACATTCATTTTAACCCTCTAGGGGTTGATTTTTCAAAACGCTTCTTCTAAGTAATGTATACTAATATTATAAAGAGGAAAGAATTTTTTGTTTGTTTGTATCGAATAAGATCCGAAACTACTGGACCGATTTAGATGAAATGTGGTGAGAAGATAGTTTGGGAACCTGGGAAGGACATAGGATAGTTTTTATCCTGGAAATCATGCCTTAAGAGGGTGAAAATGGGGATGGAAGTTTGTATAGGGAATCAACTAGGGACGAATCCAAGCGAAACGAGTATATATGAAGTAACTGTACTTTCTGAATAAAATTTTAGTTAAAATTTTGTTTGTATGTACGTTTGCGATGAGCTAAGGTGTATTCCCTTAAATGTTTAATTTGATAGATTTTTTAGTGTTTGGGTTCATATAATTTATTTTTTTATATATCACATCTACACTGATCATATAAAACTGCAGACATTTGTTTTTTTGTTGGTTTGTACGCGCTAACCTCTGGAACTACCAGTCAGATTAAAAAAAAAACTTTTTCATTATATAGCCTATGTATTGAGGAAGGCCTTTAGAAGAAGAGCGATTGTACAAATTAATTCAAAAGTTGTAATTTTAATAGCCTAAGTCCTTACTTATATTATAAATGCTATTAAATGACTGTTTGACTTTCAACTGTTAACGCCTCAACAAATTGTGATGAAGCTTGACTAGATATATAGCCAATCCCGTGGGATCAAATTATAAAAAAAGCGGGAAAATTGAAATAATATATTATTTTCAAATATAGATCTGTACTTTATTTTTTTATACAAAATACAAAATATATATTACATATACAGCCACCATCTTTGTTCAGGTTATTTGAAATTTAATACGAAGCATTGAATTTGCAAGCCGTTTAACAAAATCAAATTTCGTTGTTCTTTTTTTTAAACTAACCGATTTGTTCTGTAGATTAGAAAACAAAATGAAATTAATTAAAAATTACTAATGACAGAAAACTTAAATAAATTAAATAATTATCATTAATATTAATATATAAAAATTGAAAAAATTGAATAAATTGTATAAGAGTCTAAAATAGTACACCTCTATAATGCTTTAGGGTTTTACAAATACATTTCAACCCCCTATTTTTTACGATACTTAATTAATTGAATAAATTAATTAATTGATTAAATTCAATAATCCCATTTAAAATTTAATTGTAATTTTAGCATTCCATTAACCAATTAATGGTAAACACAATTAACGATTAAATCAAGATCTTGTTCGAAAAAGTTTTTCGTATCTAAATAAATGCTATATAAAAGCTGCCATTAAGAGAACAATATATAAAATATTTTCGTATACATATTATTTTGGTCTGTTTATGTTTTTTGTCTTGGACTTTTAATAACAAGGTTAATATTACCAGTATAAAAATTTTAAAATCAAACATCATTTATATTTAAAAAAAAAAAAAACTTATTTTAATTATTTTAAAATAAAGGCTTTGATGAAAAAAAATATTTTGTTTACATTTGAAGTAATGAAATGAATTTAAAAATTATTGCACTAATTACGAAAACTTAATATTTTATATATTGTTATTCGATAAAAACATATTCTAAACCAAAAATAAAAAAAATTAAGAAATTTAAAAACAAACATTGAAATATCCGAAAAAAATATACAAATAAATGCTAATAATGGCATTGTAACGTAATACGTTCATTAACAATTGATTCTGTAATTAACAAAAATTACCATTGTAATTCAGTCCTTTCCAATTAATTACGATTATACAGAAACTATTTATTACAACATGTCTAAAACTAATTTAAATTACATACGTGGATTTTTAAACAATCCAATTTTTCGACGAAACACGCCGCCATTTTCCGACGAAACCGTTCTCATTATTTCGACGGACGCAATCATTCAACACAATCCAAGGTCCAAATACTTTAAGAATCTAACACTACAGTGTTTTTAACACTTTCTCATTCTCTATTCACCTTTTAACCTTTTACTAAACTCTTCCTGTTGTAACTCCCTCCACTCCTTCTTTGCCTTCATACGTTTTAGTTGTCCATCCCTAAAAAAAAATAAAAAAAATGAAAATATCGTATGGAGCACTATCGTTAGACATTAATTTATATGAATGTGTTTAAGAAAAAATAAATTTAAATATGTATGTATTTCTTCTATTCCTTACCACAAGTGTTAATTTACTTAGCAGAGCTTGGGATTTGAACCTGCTACATTCTAACGTATATAATACTTAATCTGGTATCTAACCATATAACATACATATTTACAGATATTTATTATAAAAACTAAAAACTCTACGTGTACTGTGCGTGTGTGTGTGTTTTAAGATATAAATCAAAACAGCCCCACAACTCACCACATCAAATCAACTAAGCCCCCGCGCCTCGCAATCACCGCTTTCACTCTATTCGCAAAATCCACTGCATTCTCATCAGGCTCTCGGTGCATGGCGGGCAAGTACCACACATCGCAGACAATCGCCCACGATGTCATCATGTTGAGGAGATAATGCAGCATCCCGTAACGAGAGCTGTTCCAGAATGCATCTCCGAAACGCGGATCGTATCTATGGAGTTGATTGAATAGAATAGAATAAGATGTCATTTTTGACACAAATTATAATAAATAAATAAATATGTTGGGACATTAACATACAGCACCATCTAGTTCCATGGTAAGCTACGAGGCTTGTGTTATGGATACCAGATAGTTGATACACTACACATATATAACTTTAAAAACATACATATTATAAATATAAACACCAGTGACTGGAGAATAAACATTCGTGATCATCACACAAATGAATGCCCCCAGCGGAACTCGAACCCACGACCGCTGGCACAGCAAGTAAGGTCACTACAAACTGAGCCAAACGTGTCATCTAATTGCTACAGACCATCGATTAGAAAAGTACTACATAAATACCCAATCCCATGCAAAAGTTTTCTTAAAACTGTCACCGATTGTGTTTAGGTAATTGTTCTAATTGAAATAAATATACAACAATGTAAATTGAACCTTAAATACAATGCTTAAAGTTGTTTTCACAAAAAAATTGCAAGCGCGCCCAAATGTTCAAATGAGCGCTCATTCGGTGAGGACATTTTTTGTCGCTGATTGTGCATCTAGTACTTTTTTGATATTTAAATTGGATTTCCAACACATAGCTAGAGCTACTGTTAGAAAAAAACAAAATCACACTAAAATGAACTGTAGGTACCTAGAAAGCGATATCGAATAAATGTTTGTTTGTCTATACTAATGTTATAAAGAGGTAAAGTTTGTGAATTGTGAGTTTGTGACGTTTTAGGGGGTAATCTCTCTGGATTTACTGAACCGATTTAGATGAAATTTGGTAAGAAGATAGTTTGCGACCCTGGGAAGGATGTAAGATACTTTTTATACTGGAAATCATCCCTTAAGTGGGCGAAAATGGAGACGAACCTGAGCGCAGCGAGGGTGAGTCGCTAGTCATGGATAAGTTCATGAACTCATATTGAATATCCATGATACATAAATATTTCATATTTATAAATAGGCATGTTACATTATAAGCTACAATGAAAGCGAATGTAAAGGGCGAGTCGATTATTGTTCGTTGCTTCGATGGTCTAATGGCTAGTATGTACGGCTGTAGATCGTGAAGTCTTGGGTTCGAATCCTGGGTCGGGTCAAAATAGTACCGTGTTTTTCTGTCATGAAATAATCAGTAGCAGTCTGGAGATGGGAAATTGTGTCACATCCTCGTGTAGAGGCAATGTCGTACAACCGGAGTATGAAAGTGACAGGAATAGAGAGTGCCCTCGTGTCTGCAGGCATACTTGTACGGTCCAGACCGAGCCAGAAGTAATTCAGAAGGCTCTGTCTCAGCACGGGATTGTAATACCGCCAATATCCCAACAAAAATACCCAATAACTTTATTGGCCCGACCCAGAACCCAAATCCAAGACTTCCAAATATGCACCAACACGCTAACCACTAGACCAACAACTCTAATATTAGTATCTAAAAGAACTTGTGTGTGTGTACTTATGTACGCACGTAAGAAGTTATACTTCTTTGGCGTAACAGAACAAAAATAGCTAAAGATTTCATCTCGTATGTCACAACTCACTGTTTGTAAAAGGAACTCAGCTAACTTCATCATGTCGCTTTTTGGCTGTCAGTGTGCGCGCGCATCGAAAAATTTTACTCTCATATTGTTTTCCCAACATCCCATAAGAAGTATAACTTCAATAACACGAGTAAAAATATTTTGTAAAACTCACTTGATAGCGACGGGGTAGATAGTGCCCCCAACTTCGAAGCTGCCCTTCTTGAACTGCATCACAGATGTGTTGTTTATACACGTGCCTTCAGGAAAGATTAGAATCGGCGGGTTATCTTTCACTGAGATATGTTCTTTTAGTCTGGAATGGAGAGAAAAAATAAAATAAGCCATGACTTCTAATATTATAAACCAAAAAACCGGTCAAGTGCGAGTCGGACTCGCGCATAAAGGGTTCCGTACAATTATCAATAAATAAATAAAAACGGCAAAACATCATGTCTGCTGCATGGGAGCCCCCTTAAATATATTTATTTTATACTGTTTTTTAGTATTTGTTGTTATAGCGGCAACAGAAATATATCACCTGTGAAAATTTCAACTCTCTAATTATCACGGTTCATGAGATACACTCTGGTGACAGACGGACAGACAGACAGCGGAGCTTTAGTAATAGGGTCCCATTTTACCCTTTGGGTACGGAATACTAAAAAGTAATGTAAGTAAATCCATATTTAGAGGTGAAAGTTATGGTGGATCATGTTACAGGAAGCAATAAAATTTGTCAATTTGAAAACATTTTTTTAAGCACTTTTAAGTAATACTTTCTTAGATTTACGCGAATATTTGACATTTTAAATAAAACTATCTTTTCGGATAATTTCTCGGATTTATTTTGATTTTTGGTTCCCGACGTTTCGAATGCTTTGCAGCAATCATGGTCGCGGGAGAGACTAAAGTTTTAGATGTCTCAAAGGCATTATATAGTTGTTACAGACAGCCTACCCACAAATAACGAAATGAATTCCAAAAATTGAAAAATGGCACCAAAGTACCTTACAATATTTTAACTTTAAACATTTTTATAATTTTAAGTAAATAATACTTTCTAAACTGATGGGAAGTACATATTTTTATTTTTACTTTTGGAGAACTTTTCGAGTATTATCAGATAAGCCGTAGATATAATAAAGACACAAAACAAATATTTGTGCACGCATTTGTAATAATCTGAATACAAAAAAATAAATTAATTCAAATGCAATCAGCCCACACGGAGTTGTCACATCAATCAAAACAATATAATCTATACATATAATAAAATTGTAAGTAAGCCGAATCTGTACATTAAATATTTTTTGGAAAATCTTATTGAAATAGACATTATTATCTATACAGAGGCCGAATATATAGTTTATAGAATTTTAGTCTGTCTGTCTGTCTGTTACCGCATCACAGGAAAACGACTGGAGGGATTTTGATGAAATTTGGTATGGTTATAGCTGATTATCCGGGTCAACATATAGGATACTTTTTACCACTGGAAAATGTCTCATTTCTGAGAAAAAATACAAAAACTGCAATGTAAGAGTATACTAATAGATGAAACCTAAGAATTTGGTTTTGGGTCATCTGAACACGGTCGAAACCGCGAGCAATGCTAGTCTATACTAATATTATAAAGAGGTAAAGTTTGTGAGTTTGTGGGTTTGTGACGTTGTAGGAGGTGACATATGGATCTACTGAATCGATTCAGACGAAATTTGGTAAGAAGATAGTTTGTGACCCTGAGAAGGATAAAGGATAGTTTTTATCCTGGAAATCATCCCTTAAGGGAATGAAAATGCGGATGAAAGTTTGTATGGAGAATCAAACTTAGTATAGCGACGAACCCGAGCGAAGCGTGGTTGAGTTCCGAGTCATTTAATATAATATACTAATGACTTATCGACGTTTTGCTTGAATGCGTATGTGAGTGCTTTACGTAGACCTATATAGTAGAGGAGCAGAAGAGGAAATTTTTGGATTTATTCAAGCGTGGCAGTTTACATAAGAGAGGATCTTGCACTATGTTGAGTACCTCCACTATAATATAACCCCTCTATATAAGGACACGCGTCTTTTTTTTTTAATTTCAATTTTCCAATTTTCTTTTTTCAAATGGTTTTTTCTTAAACAACATATTCGAACTAAATATCCAAATCGACCCAAAGCCGTTCTTAAGTGTTACGCTTACCAATAAACAGTATTTCATTTTTAATTTATAGACAGATTATAAATGACTCATCACTAAATTTAAAGTATTATCACAATCGCCATGTGCCAAAATCATATCCGATAGTAGAAGATAGCTGGATATCTTTATAATGCTATTATTTTCCCATTTATTAATAAAATTCGATGTAATCTGATTAGAACAATTCCAAGATCAACTTAGACATACAATAAATAAATAAATATGTTGGGACAATTAACACACAGCACCATCTAGTTCCATGGTAAGCTACGAGGCCTGTGTTATGGATACCAGATAGTTGATACACTACACATATATAACTTTAAATACATACAAATTATAAATATTCTAGATATAAACACCCATGACTCGATTACAAACATTCGTGCGCATCACACAAATGAATGCCCCCAGCGGGACTCGAACCCGCGACCGCTAGCACAGCAAGTAGGGTCACTACAAACTGAGCCAAACGTGTATATAATATAAATATGCGAGACAAAACAGTTCAATAACTACTACTAAGTAAAGCTACTTAGAAACAATTTAAAATATATACAGATAAATAAAATTGAAGTGTCTGTGTGTTATGTCAAAATAACAGCTTTTTACTGAATGCATAATATGAAAGTATGTATTATATACAGTACATATAAGAAAAACACAATTTTTATAAGGTTTGTCTGTCTATCTGTCTGTTTGTTTCGGCTAATCTCCGAAACGGCTTTACCCATTTTGACGGGACTTTCACTGGCAGATAGCTGATGTTTAACGAGTAACTTAGGCTACTTTTATTTAAGAAGCGAAGATACGACGCTAGTTAGTTATAAGCAATAATAATATAAATATGGCAATACCTTCTGGCGACTGCATGTCTGTCCTTAACTTCAGACCTCTCAAACCAAATGTGGGGCGAAGCCCGAGCCAATGCTCTTTGTAGGAGCCCTAGGAACCCTCCATGTCTTTGACCGATCTAAAAACGTCATAATAAAATGTAAAACGGCTAAGTTTCACGAAAATTGGCACAATTATCTACTAAATAATTTGGAAAAATACCTATGTATATTATTTACTTACTGATCTATTATAATTATACTTTAAATATTTCTCATAGTTTACTATAACAATACGAGTATAAGATCTGGATCCTGGTCTATAAATATGTATATGAGAAATTAATATTTAATTGTAAATAATCTCAATACTGAGTGACAAAAGTATAATTTGCTTAAATTAAAAAAAAAATGTTAGATTATCTGTGGTAACATAACCTTGTAACATATTTACTATATGTATGTATGTATGTATATATGTATGTATGAATGACCCTATAATGTATTGTGGTACGTTGAAAGAATCGTGAATTCAATTACTCTTGAATTTACATAATAAAATCCTTACATTAAAATGAAAATCTTTATTTGTATAAAACTACTATAAATCTTCAAATAAATTTGGCGACACGTTTGGCTCTGTTTGTAGCGATCCTACTTGCTGTGCCAGCAGTCGCGGGTTCGAGTCCCGCTGGGGGCATTCATTTGTGTGATGAGCACGAATGTTTGTACTCCAGTCATGGGCGTTTATATGTATTTATAATATGTATGTATCTAAAGTTATATATGTGTAGTGTATTAACTATCTGGTATCCAAAACACAAGCCTCGCAGCTTACCATGGTACTAGATGGCGTTGTGTGTTAATGTCACAACATATTTATTTATGTAAACTTATTCATCGATTGCTTTGAAAATTTAACAAACAAGTGTAAGTGTAGTGTGTGTGTTTTAATGATATTCATTTTGCTGGAACTCATCACCAAATTATTTAACACAATTCAAACGATCGCCATGAAAATTAGTACATGTGGTTTTTTTTTGTGACGTACTATTCTATTTCAATAGGTTTAATTAGACTGAGCTCTAAACAACGTATACCTTGATAAAACTAATAAAATAATAAATACACACAGAATATGGCTTTGTCTAAACAGAAATACTATACATATATAAATGTTCAATTTGGTTCTAAGTTTTCCTTCAATAAATAGATAAATAGTCCTTCCAATAGGGAATATGCGTGTGATTTAAAGAAAGGTGAAATATTTTTTTATAATCATTTTTGCTTTTTTATAATATTTTTTAAAATAAATTCATTTTGATTAAGAAAACAATGATTAAATAGTGCAAATAGAGGTGTGAAATTCAAAGTAGTTCAAACGCACGCCATTGGTCAGACCGAATGTGACGTCAGAGTATATCATAACAGAGCGATCAGCGATTTTGTCGCTACAAATTGAGTCGTCGTGTCTCTGTGTACTGTGACGTCACACCGGGCAACTTTAGTTTTTTGGAGCTGGATATTTTTTTATCTATACTAATATTATAAAGAGGTAAAGTTTGTGAATTGTGAGTTCGTGACATTGTAGGGTGTAATCTCGGGATCTACCGAACCGATTTAGGTGAAATTTAGTAAGAAGATAGTGTGAGACTCTGGGAAGGACTTAGGATACTTTTTATCCCGGAAATCATCCATTAAAGGGGTGAAAATGGGGATGAAAGTTTGCATGGGGAATCAACCTAGGGACAAACCCGAGTGATGCAAGGGTGAGTCGCTAGTAGTTATATAACGACATAAGTTATTGCATAAAAAAACACGCATATTCCTTATAGGTATTCGACCAGAATCCAGATCGGGCCAATAGTTTTATATAAATCTTTATCTCGTGGGATACTAACCTCAACATATTAGGTTAGAAATAAAAATATTATGCATAAAGCATCTACATATAATATGTATCGATTTTATAAAATCTATCATAATAATATTATAAGCAATCCCGATTACAATACAACGATCAAATGATGGGGCATTATATTGTCATGCCCCATGTATGTATCCCATGATTGACGTATGATTGACATGCACGAACAATTTAGCCCCAATATAAATAATGTTTCAAATTTCAAACAGACAACACAATATCCCAAATTATTAACAACTTACCATATTTTCAGTTTGTCTGATTTGATTTTTAAATCTAAAAAATATGTGATACTTATACATTTTAAATACTATTTTTTTTTAAATTACCTTTTAAAAGGATAAAAACATGTGTACGTTATATAATAATATAACATAGGTATAACATGTTAAATAAAAAAACAGAAACAAATATCTAACGAGAGAGTTTAATTTTAAACATATTCAACTTATAAAAAAATAATAAATTTTCAACTAAAAGTTAATATCTAAGATCTAAACATCTCATCACTATTGTAATAAAAAAAAACTCAACACAATATCAAACCCACTCACCAATGAATAACAGCTATCACACATTAGCACCAACACGTCTATGGGGCTGGTGTGATTGGCGACACAAATCCCACTACGGGGCTTATCATCACTATTGTGATACGTTATCACGGCCGATATACAGCGTGATAGGAAATTAAATACCATAAGTGATAACGCGTTGTTCACTCGCTGCTTGAAGTGACCATCCGGTAACGTTCCCACGCACGCAGTACAAACGATTAGCCACCAGACCTATTATTTTAATGATACTCAATGGGGCTGATGTGATTTTAAATCGAATTTGGCGTATATTTTGGTTGATTGGAAGATTTAGATGAAAGAATAGCTAAATGTGTGTGTATGAATGTGTATGTATGAATGTGTATGTATATATGTTTGTATGTATCTAATGAAAACTAGAAAACAAATATCGAATAAGTTGAATAAAATTATTGTCTAGATAAACGTTAAAACGCCAATCTCGAATTAAATACGCTGCAAAAACGTAACGTATAAATATATAATAATAAATGAACGTAACTTAAAAATTATACATAAACAAGCACATTAACCCCAAGGCTGGTAACACTGAGAAAAAAAAATCCTACCAAAGAGAAACAAGTGTTGACACTCAAAGTTCCCACATCAATAGGGCTCGTGTGGTTGGCAACACAGAATCCGTTCGAACTTGGCATATATTGTGTGTCGTGAAAGTTTGTAACACACGACACACTTCGCATCAGAGTTCTTATTGCTATTTTATATGCAATGGCGCCGAGAAATCGACGAAACTTGCTCTCCGGCAGTAGTCCGATGAGACTCATCGATGTTATCATTGTGAACACCTGGTTGCCATCACATGGTAGAAAATGGTAGTTTTTGGTATAAATTATAGTAGAAAAAAATAGTGGTACAAAAATAGCAGTTTAGTTATTAAAAAAAACAACAACAAAAAAAAAGAAATAGTAATAGCATAACAATTAACATTATTATTATTTTAGACAAAAAAAAATTCAAGTAAGTATTATTGAATATTTTTTAATTCATTATTATATTTTTTAATTCACGCCATTTATAAAAAAAAACAATATATACCTAAAAATGGGTTGTAGATTATTATTTATTTGCTTTTCTTTCATTTACATTTTTAGACATTTAGAGCTAAAAGAGCTATTTGAGTCTAACAGTAAGAAACTACATAAAAATGTACATTTTTTTATATAATAACACTAAATACTCTTATAATAATTTCTTTAATATTTTGAAAACTATGCACACACGAACAGACAGACACACAAGTGATCCTATAAGAGTTAGTTTTTAAATGTACAGACAGCCTTAAAAAAATCATCACTAGTAAAAACTCAAAAGTTATATAAGCAAAATCATTAAAATATCATTATCAGTGTTCTAAGTAAATAAATTCAAATTCTAAATCTACACTACCATTATAAAGAGGAAAGATTTGTAGATTTGTAACGAATAAACTCTAAAAAATACTGGACCGTTTCAGACGAAATTTTGTAAGAAGATAGTTTGAGACCCTGGGAAGGACATAGGATACTTTTTATCCCGGAAATCATTCCTTAAGGGGGTGAAAATAGGGATGAAAGTTTGTATGGGGAATCAATCTAGAGACGAACCCGAGCGAGGCGAGGTGAGTCGCTACTCGCTAGTGATATATATATACATACAAAGTCTCTAAGTATTTATTATTCATAATTATTTAGTTTGATAAATGAATATGTTATGAACAAAAAATCTATGAATCAGTGTTCTCCTTTAACCGTTCTTCGCTTTGATACAGAGGCCGAATCTAGTTTCGGAATAGTAGTATTGGAATTTTTGTCAGTCTGTCTGTCTGGGAACGCATAACGAGAAAACCAGTGGACAGATTTTGATGAAATTTGGTATGATGATAGCTGGTTATCCGGGTCTACATATCGGATACTTCCTACTAGCTAGTTTTTAATATTACTTTAAAAATTACTCAAAATTAAGATTGAACAAAGCAAGGTTAAAGTCAAAGATACAAACAAAAAAAAATCGCCATTTTTTTTAAATATATTAGAAAAAAAAATTCAATACTTACGCCTATAACAAATATGAGCACTCTCAGAGGGAGTAAGAAAAAATATCTCACAACGAAACCCATCGCCCATATAATTGTTAGACGCCACGTCAGAAACTCGTATTGCCTGAAAAATAATTACTTGTTCAACAAAAATTACGAACATATAAAATCTAAATTTGCCCATATCTTTTTATCGTGTTGAATCAGGACCTTGATTTTTATACACCTAATAGGGACTATAGACCTCAGTATCCGGTATAAATTTCAACTTGCTAGGTCCACTCGTTCCTGAGAAAATCGGTGGTGACACACCGACAGACAGACGGACAGACGGACAAGAAAATGATCTTATAAGGGTTTTTTACCTTTTGAGGTACGGAACCCTAAAAAAAGGCCGAGTTTGAAATAAGATAATAATTATATCTTAAAGAGTGTATTTTTTTACTCAAACTAAAAATTGATATAGAATAAGCCCGCCAAAAAAATGTAAAAGTCAAAAATAGCTGCGTGATTTGCTGTTTATGCTATTATATTAGATTTTGCCGTCAGATCAGATAAGGCCATAGCCCACCACGCTCGCCAAGAGCGGGCGGACTGAGCGTGTCTTTCGAGAACTCGCTAGGTTCTTTCAGACATGAAGGTTTCCTCACGATGTTTTCCTTCACTGTAAGACAAGTGGTGATCATGTTGGAAATGATTCGCACATGATAATATCGGAGATGCGAGACCCGGGATTTGAACCCGCTTCACTCGTTTTCCAAGCGACTGGGCGATCACTGACCACATATTATGTATATAATGAAAAAAAAACAAGCTAAACGGATTAAAATAAAAAAAATGCCAATATCATCTTTTTAAGTAAACTAGTACAAATAACTCACCTATTAGTTCTGGTGAGGAGGTTCCAACTCCTCAACTCCTCAGCTTCGAAGACTGACGTGACCTGGTCTTCGATGATCGACTCCATTCCAGCCCTCACCAGGTCCATACAGTGGTGGAGGTGGAACTCCAGGTTTGTCTGCAATTGGGAAGGATAGGGGATCGTCTCTCGTATGAAATATGTTAGTTTTTCATGTTTCGAAAGTCCTCTTTATAGGTCAGCTCGAAAAAATGTTCAGGGGTCGTACAAGATTTTTTAAAATTCTAAAAATGGTTAAAAACATAACCCTTATTTGGGCTTCGCCGCAATCGAGTAAAAAGCTCGTTTCTGAATTTTTTTTGCTATTAATTTACGGATATAACCTACCTCAACCTTCCCATGGTCAGTGTGATGTCCGTTTTGGACTCTTTCCTGACTGGAACTCCTTTTATAGTTCAGTTCTGGTGACGGTCCTAAGATCTCCTGCCGTTCTATTACACTTGTTTTAGTACCTGAAAAAAATTATTAAGAGGTAGATGCTTTCTAAATCAGATATTTATCTGGATATATAAAACTAAAATGCAGTTCGTTGGTAAGTCTATCTGTCAGGCGGTCTGGTGCAGTACATCGATAGATCGATCACAAAAGTACTAGATACACAATCAGCGACAAAAAATGTCCTCACCGAATGAGCGCTCATTTGAACATTTGAGCGCGCTTTTAATTTTTTTTTGTCAAAACAAACTTTAAGCATTGCATTTAAGGTTCAATTTACATTGTTGTATATTTATATGTCAACTAGAACAATTACCTAAACACAATTGGTGACCGTTTTAAAAGAACTTTTGCATGGGATTGTGTATCTAGTACTTTTTAAATCGATGCATCCATACTAACCTTTTCACGGCTAATCCGCTAAACCGAATTAGATGAATTTTAGTATGGAGATAGATAGAGATACAGATATGACGACACGTTTGGCTCAGTTGGTAGTGACCCTACTTGCTGTGCCAGCGGTCGCGGGTTCGAATCCCACTGGGGATATTCATTAGTGTGATGAGCACGGATGATTGTACTTCAGTCATAGGTGTTTATATTTATAATATGTATGTATTTAAAGTTATATCTGTAGTGTATCAACTATCTGGTATCCATAACACAAACCTCGTAGCTTACCATGGAACTAGATGGTGCTGTGTGTTAATGTCCCAACAAATAAAAATTACCATTCGTGCCATTCTCTTTGATAAGGGCGGAAGGTGGTCTGTCTTCAGGAGTTGGTGTTTCTTCTTCATCAGAACTGTCACTCCTTTGCAGCTTCTTCGCAACTTCGATGTGCTGTCTGCCATACTGGAATAAAAATATGCCTTTTTAGTATATAAGCTAAATAACCCAGTGGTAACACGCTCGCTTGGAAAACCGAATAAAGCGTTCAAATCCCGGGTTCACCTCTGTTATTTTCATGTGCGAATCATTTCCCGCATGATTAGGTACCACTTGTCTTACGGTGAAGGAAAACATCGTGAGGAAACCTGCATGTCTGAGAGAACTTAGCAAGATTTCGAAAGACATGTGAAGTCCGCTAACCCGCACTTGGCCAGCGTGGTGGACTATGGTCTGATCCCCCTCGTATCGAAGATACCCAGCAGTGGGACGTTAAAAAGAGCCGAATACAAACATATAAATAGAATTATGCGTTTTTAAATTAGCTTGATAGTAAAAACTAAAAATATTTAATTAATAATGTATGTGAAAAATTTTACCAGTAATTTAGAAAAAAATGCTTCAACCCTGAGAAGAATTTCCGGAAGAAACTCACCGGAGAGGGCTATTACTTTTTCATATATTTATATACTAGCGAGTCACTCTCGCTTCGCCCGGGTTCATCCCTAACTTACGTTTTACCGTTTAGTACCGCTTTCTCAGAGATTAGATATTTTCCCACTGTAAAAAGTATCCTATATGTTGACCCGGACAACCAGCTATCATCATACCAAATTTTATCAAAATCCCTCCAGTGCTTCTTCCGTGATACGCGGGCGGGCAGAGCCGCGGCCAATGCTAGTTTTATTATATGTATAGATAATATATTGTAGAATATGGATAGTCATACATTGTAATTATGATTTTATTATGATGATAAAGATTTTATTGTCACTGTGTAGATTACCCGGCCTTTAGACTCTTGGTTGATTACTAGCGGTTCACCCTCGCTTCGCTAGGGTTTGCCTCTAGAAAAACAAAAACAAATCTGTTCCACGGGAACCATACATTTTTCTGGAAAAAAAAGTAAAAAGTGGTCTTGTGTCATTCTGATGTATGAGCTATATTATTGTAAAGTTTCATTAAAATCCATTCAGTAGTTTTTGCGTGAAAGAGTAACAAACATCCAAACATCTATACATCCAGACATCCTCACAAACTTTCTCATTCACATACACCATTCTAAATGGTGATGCAAATGTTCGCTTTATCGGTGGTCACCACTATATAAAGAAACCCTTAGAAAGATTTCCCCATTACCTTTATCCAAGATGAACGTGTGGTTTTTGTCTTCAATACAATCTGTTGCTTGCTGATATGATATTCCGTGCTAGGGAGGGCATTCGTCTAGAAGTTGTAAGATTGCTGCTAGAAGCTTTCTAGATCAAACGGGCATTCAGATTGATGCCAAGTTAAACTTGATAATATAGTTTCTGAAATTCCGCGACGTAAAGATTTGGGCAATAGCTTTTTCTAATAAAACTCGCAAGCTCCTAGCCCTTTCTGCCAATTTTTCGGAAATTGGTTTTTTTTGGATTGGACACATAAGAAAAAGAAACACTTTTAAAACCATATAAAACTGTCCGTAACTTTTGGTAGAAAAATATCAAAAAACTCAAAGTTCAATCCAATTCGGGCTTATCTCTAAATAACAGGATTAATATGAAAAGATATACGATTTATTTTATCTACAAATTTTTCATCAATCATGCGCACGCGCAGCCCCAAACATGTTTGTTATTACAACAAATTTCTTTATCCATATATAGAAGTCATTAAGACGTTAGTACGTTTGATAAATACCTTATATCTGGTTGCGTCACTAACGCTACAAATCGTCGACCTTAAGCCAAGGTGACAGCTATCATATCTTGCATTGCAAAATTGCCTATAATGTGATCATCTTCACATTTACTTATTTACGAGAGCTGGTTTAGAAAACAATGTCGTTCTCTCTCTCTCTCTCTTTCTTCGTCATGGTTTTTTTAAAACTATAGAAAGACACAGACTTTACAATTATCTATACATATAATAAAATTGTAACTAAGCTGAATCTGTACATTAAATATTTTTTAGAAAATATTAATGAAATAGACATTATTATCGATACTGAGGCCGAATTTATAGTTTTTAAAATGTTTGTCTGTCTGTTTGAGAACGCATCACAAGACAAGAGTATGACACAATTGTTGAAGCAAATCAAGCGCAGAACTAAAGGCTTTACGTTCAACTTCCCTACACCGGGCTGTTACTTAGTTATACTTGAACCGACCCGGGACTCGAACTTAGGAACGCCAGATCTGCAGCAGAACATGCTGACCACTAAACTTTGAACTACTCGAATGAAAATCAAATAAATACATTTTGTATTTTATTTAAATATAAACTAGGCGATTCTTTAAATTGGCAAACGTTTTTATTTACGAACCGATTGAAATAAAATAAATACTAAACAAACAGACAAACTGACAAAAATCTAAAAATCATTGTTTTGGGTTCTATTGCCTTAATAAAATACCGCCAATAATAGTTTTTCTCAAATATCTTCCATGTACAGACAGCGATCGGTTACAATTTTATTATAATTATAGATAAGTAGCCTTGCATTACGAATAGCTACGTGTTTAAAACAAAAAGTTAAGGACCGGAAAAAGGTTTTTTAAATTTTAGTTTACCCATGAATGTTGCCATTTAAATTAACTTAAGTCTCAGTTATACCATTGACGTTTAATTTTTTTGTCTGATGTGTTGCACGTGGAAAATTATCATTATAATACCATAAAACTTAAAAAAATAACTACGTATTATTCTAAGGTAGTACAATTTATCATTTTCCCTCTATTTTATTGCACTAGCTTTTTTACGGTAGCAAATAAATATAAAATTTATTATAATTGTTTTTCCAAGGGCGTATAAAATACTTATTGTGCACTATAATGGCCGATCCACACTATAGAGATATATCACAGTCGTAACGTTGCTGGAATGTAATTAGATCGGAACTGAAAAAATTAAAAAAAAACCCTCTACGCAAATTAATTGTCATTTAACGATTACACTGGCACGCGTGAAGCACTTTATCGAGTAATCATACGCCAAAATGCCTTGCATCATTTTGGAAAAGAGCTGATACTCTTACATTACTGAACCGATATTAACCAAACATAGCTAAGAACCACCGCAAGGAAACTGGCTTTCAAATGAAAAACACCGCATCGAAATCGGTCCATCCGTTTGAGAGCTACGATGCCACAGACAGACTCACACACACACACAGACAGACATCGACGTCAAACTTATAACACCCCTCTTTTTGCGTCGGTGGTTAAAAATACTTTACCAGACCGATATCGGAAAACGAACCGCGATTGACACTAAAGTGTGAGTCGGTATTAACTATTTAGTATGTTGGTATTTCTTGTATTTAAAACTAGCGATTCACCCTGCTTCGCTCGAGTTCGTCCCTAGGTAAGTTTTAACGTTTAGTATGGAATAGACTATATACTATATGATATATAGCCTATAGCCTTCCTCAATAAACGGGCTATATAATGCAAAAATAATTTTGCAAATCAGATTAATAGTTCCTGAGATTAGCGCAAACAAACAAATTCAAACAAACTCTGCCTCTTTATAATATAAGTATAGATTATATTTTCTAGGTAGATATTTTATATGTTTTGGCAAAAGTTTTGAATGTATGGAAATTTGCGGCAATTTCTGGTGATGCATCCACCGTTTGTGCGTTTGTAGTGAAGTTTGTGGCATATGGCAAACGTGTGGAGCCGGCATTAGACCGACCAACAATTTTATAAGATTACATACCATTTTACAAAGGGAGGGCTTCCCGAAAATATGACTCATTGGAAAGTTCCTAGGTATAGTAATCGATCGCTTGTTGTTACATAGGGAAAAGTTAGAAAACGGAAGTGTGTGGGGTTCGATTTCCGTTGACAATATTAAATAAGGTCACCGTCTAGGCCTAGTAATATGACTTCTGTAATACAAAGATGTTTTCGTTTACTGACTTCGAAGAGGATAATTTAAAGCTAATATTTTCATTATTTTGTTTAAACAAATTTTTCATCGTGGTATAATAAAAATTTTTGCTCGTTTATCACTAATTAAAAATTGCAAGTGTGAGAAGTTAAAAAGGGAAATGTGTGGGGTTCGATTTCCGTTGACAATATTAAATAAGGTTACCGTCTAGGCAAGGTAATATGCCTTCTATAATTCTTTTTAGTCGGCCCCGGTTATGGCGGATTCCATAAACCTATCTAATTTTTCCTCACTAGAAGACTACTAAGTGAACAAAAAATTGCCAAATTTTGTACGGAGCTTATTTCAATTTTTTATCTTTAATGAGCAAAACTTCATAGCATATGGATATACATTTTCACCCCCTTAAGTGATGATTTCCGGCATAAAAAGTATCTTATATCCTTCCCGGGGTCTCAAACTATCTTCTTACCAAATTTCATCTAAATCGGTTCAGCAGATCCAGAGATTACCCCCTACAACGTCAAAAACTCACAATTCACAAACTTTACGTCTTTATAATATTATAGTATAGATAACCTATCTAGGCTTATTGAGAACCGTGTCAAATTACAGCGGAAACCGGGGTAAAAAAGGTTTTTTTTTAAATGAAATTCATCCTATCCCTAAAGGGATAAAAAGGGTTGGCAGAGTTTATATGGGCACATCAATTTTTTTTGCCATCAAAAATTAGCCATACGATGAGGTGTGCATGCCACTAGTATGTGTACAGGAAATTACTATACTTTAAACTTCACGCACTTAAGACTTTGCCCCACGTTAGATTTTGGGCGTTATCATTAGTTTTGTCACTTAATACATTATCAATATTACAATACAAATATTATAAATGCAATAGTGTATGTATGTTTGTGTGTGTATAATCTATCTATACATATAATAAAATTGTAACTAAACCGAAACTGTACATTAAATATTTTTTGGAAAATCTTATTGAAATAAACATTATTATTGATACAGAGTCCGAATCTATAGTTTTTAGAATTTTTGTCTGTCTGTCTGTTACCGCATCACGAGAAAACCACTGGACAGATTTTGATGAAATTTTGTATTATGATAGCTGATTATCCGGGTCAACATATAGGATACTTTTTAACGCGGGAAAATGTCAAATTTCTCAATTTGGTTTTTGGTCATCAGAACGCGGGCGGAGCCGCGGGCAATGCTAGTTGTATGTATATATATATGTGTGATCTATCGACTGGACAAATTTAGATATAACTTATTAGTGCATGGACAGATTATGACTCACATTTACACTTAACTTATAATTATTAGTGACACATTCAAGCAAAGGGAGGATAAGGTTTAGGTAATATTTTCTATTCGAATACGAGGAAATCGCAGGTAAAAGCCTATCTTGTAGTAGTAGGAAGCAGTTAAGAGAAGGCCCACGCCCAGCCGTGGGATGTACAAAAAAAGAGCTGACTAGAATAGAAAAGCCAGCCTTTTAGGTCGTATTTGTATGTCTAGAATTATAGACCGACATCTAGAGTAGCGAGGTATAATTTAAGGGTCAGTATAGAATAGATATATTATATGATATACAACTAGCATTGCCCGCGGCTCCGCCCGGGTTCAGGTGACCAGAAACCAAATAAAATAGAGCTATTGTTTTTTTTTCTTCAAGATAAGCTATTTTAATAGTTTTTGCCTTATTTAGTAAGTTACCTTGCTAAAATATATATATATATTATCGTGGTTTTATTCTAATCTGTTTTTGTATTTTTTCTCAGAAATGAGATATTTTCCCGCGGTAAAAAGTATCACCATACCAAATTTCATCAAAATCTCTTCAGTAGTTTTTCTGTGATGCGGTAACAGACAGAGAGACAGAAAAAAATTCTAAAAACTATAGATTCGGCCTCTGTATCGATAATAATGTTTATTTCAATAAGATTTTCCAAAAAATATTTAATGTACAGATTCGACTTGGTTAGAATTTCATTATATGTATGTATAGATACATACACAGGTATAGAAAAGTAGGTAAGTATGCACATACTTTAAAAAATACTTGAAATCATCGTCTACAGTCTATAGGGTATAATTAATTTTTTGTCCTTAACTTGACAAATTATTTGTTCCCAATACAAACTTTCAACCCCAATTTCACTCCATTCAAGTTTCATTTTTGCGACAAAAACTATCCTGTATGTCCTTTCGAAGGTCCCATTTGTCTATACCAAAATTCATCAAAATCGGTTCAGCAATTTTGGTAGTGTAAAAATAACAGACAAACAGACAGAATTTCGCAATTACATTATTAGTATGGATTCTAGGCCTACTACCTACCTATAAACAATTTAAAAAAACTATAATTTTCTTTACGAACCTATTACGTATTACGTCAATGACATAGTAACTACGTAAAAGACGTTTTTTATCCAACCAAGGCGTGATTTGCGAGATACGTATGCGTGATATGATATTTTAAGTAAAAGCAGACATCTATCTATGGGTAAATATAATAAAATTCTGAGTCGAATCGGTACATTAAATATTTTTTGGAAAATCTTATTGAAATAGTCATTATTATCGATACGGAGGCCGAATCTATAGTTATTAGATTTTTTGTCTGTCTGTCTTAAATTTTAATAATGATTACGGTGGTATGAAACGACCACTCGTAGATATAAAAAGTGCATAGGGTAAATTTAATAGGGTATATGACTTAGTAATAGGGTCCCACCTGGATTCTCTATATAAGGAACCCTAAAACTGACATTTGATATGTAATTTATGTTTACTCATCGGAATTAAATCACGCGCAGTGTCATAGGGTCAAAGGTTATTTATAATTGTAACTATTAATATTATAAACTAGCGACTTAACCTGGCTTCGCTCGGGTGCGTCCGTGAGTGCCTTTTTTTGAGCGGACCCCTAATTCTTTTCAAATATTTTTCTAAGTCGATTTTTTTTTAAGTTTTTATTTTTCCATTTTCAATGTAGACATAGTAAATAGTAGCAAAATAAAAAGAAAAGCAAAGTGAGGTAAATTTAATTTGGGCTTATAATAGGGTATTTTGACTTAGTAATAGGGTCCCACCTGGATTCTTTATATGAGGAACCCTAAGACTGACATTTGATATGTAATATTTACTCAATAGACTTAAATCACGCGCAGCGTCATGAGGTCAAACGTTATTCATAATTCTTACTAATCTATACATATAATAAAATTTTAAATAAGCCGAATCTGTACATTAAATATTTTTTGGAAAATCTTATTGAAATAAACATTATTATCGATACAGAGACCGAATCTATAGTTTTTAGAATTTTTGTCTGTCTGTCTGTTACCGGATCACAGAAAAACCACTGGAGATTTTAATGAAATTTGGTATGGTGATAGCTGGTTATCCGGGTCAACATATAGGATACTTTTTACCGCGGGAAAATATCTCATTTCTGAGAAAAAATTCAAAAACTGCAATGTAAGAGTATACTAATATGTAAAACTTGAGAATTTGGTTTTTGATCATCTGAACGCGGGCAGAGCCGCGGGCAATGCTAGTAATATTATAAACTAGCGACTCAACCTTGCTTTGTTCGGGTGCGTCATTTCTTTGAGCGGAACCCTAATTCTTTTTCTAAGATAAATGTAGTCTATGTTACTCAAAAAAGTAGAGAGTTCCGTCAAAATCAGTCCAGCCGTTTCAAAAATAGTCGGAACAAACTGACAAAATTTTTAAAAATTGTGTTTTTCTTTTAAGTACCTACCGTATATACTTTTATATGCATTTAGTAAAAATGCTATTATTTTTACATCACAAACAGACACTTCGATTATTTATCTATAGATATAGATGACTGTGTTTTTCTTTACTTATCCCTTCTAGTCTTAAACTTTCAACCCCATTTTCCGGGATAAAAACTATCCTACGTCCTTCCCAGGGTCTCAAACTATATTCTTAACAAATTCACTAAATCGGTTCAATAGTTTCGGAGATTATTCGGTACAAACAAAACAAATGAACAAAAAAATCCTTCTTCTTTATAATATTAGTATAGGTAGACATCTATATCATCTGAAAGATATTTAAAACAATGATCAAGGGCAAAAATCGAACACGCTACCACGGACCGGTTATGAGTAAACTCTTCCTATAATTACATCATAATATAGTTTTAGGAAACGCTGTTACCTAGAACTATAATCATTTTATATGACGTATTACGTATACCGAGGTCAAAGTACTTATATGTAAATTAAAACGAATTATAATAATAATTACGTTTTAAATTTTTAAAGCGAAATCCTAATTCTTTTTCTAAAATAAAAGTAACCCAAGTTACTCCCTATAACATCAGCTATCTACCAGTGAAAGTCCCGTCAAAATCTGTCCAGCCGTTTCGGAGATAAGCCGGAAGTAACAGACAGATTTTTTTTAAATTGAGTTTTTCTTATATGTACTCTACTCGTACCTATATTTTCATATTATGTATTTAGTAAAAAGCTGTTATTTTAACATTACACACAGACACTTCAATTTTATATATCTGTATAGATGTGTAGATTATCTCCAGACATACTTGATTTATAGGTAATTGCAATTTGTTTATTGAATGAAAAAAAAGCGAAAGGTAATAATTTTTTAATATTAAAAATAACGTATTTTTAGTTTCTATTTAAAAATCGTTCGTGTCGGTCGGTTTTTGGCGTGTTGGGTTACAATTTTGATACTTACTATTCAAATCTATATATAAGTAGGTAGAAAATACAGTCAATACCTTTTTAGGGTTCCATATCGGAAGGGTGCTAACGGAACCCTATTACTAAGCCTCCGCTGTCCGTCCGTCCGTCTGTCAGAGGGCTGTATCTCATGAACCGTAATAGGTAGTGAGTTGAAATTTTCATACAGTGTGTATTTCTAACACACGTAATTACAATTTTATTATATGTATAGATACCCTAATAAATTACCTAAAAATTTTTTATATAAACCCTGACGAACCCTGATTACATAAAAAATCCCACCCCCATGGATGGAAAGAGTATTTTTTATCGTTGCAAGATATGGGATTAATTTGTTAAATGTAATTATTGTGCAAATAGTATCTTGAAATTACTTTATCAGTTCAGGCCATCAACCTAGATAAATGTTTTATAAACACACGTGGCCCTAGCATGCGGGGATTTAATAATGCTTCTTAGATTTACGCGAATAAATAAATAAATAATCTATACATATAATAAAATTGTAACTAAGTCGAATCAGTACATTACATATTTTTTGGAAAATGTAATTGAAATAGACATTATTATCGATACAGAGGCCGAATCTATAGTTTTTAGAAATTTTGTCTGTCTGTCTGTTTGTTACCGCATCACGAGAAAACCACTGGACCGATTTTGATGAAATTTGGTAATTATTTGCACCGCAGTAGAGCTTTTACGAGAGCGAAGTCGCGACCAAAAGCTAGCAAAAAATCTAGCGAAACCTTGGAAATCTATTGACGAATCAAATTGCAACAATATTATTTGCATCTATCTGCAGTATCATTAATATTAACCTATAGCTTTATAACCTTTGGTGGAAACTTCGCAAATAAGATAACACAATCTATGTACCTAAGTGTATTCAAATCCAAAATACATCTCTCTTCCTGGCTATACAGGATGTCCCAGGAGTCGACGTCAAGCCAGAATCGGGTGATAAGGCTAAGTCATAATATTAATCAGAAAAACACAAAAACAAACTAGGTATGAATTAAAAAAATTATAGATATTCAAAAAATGGGTTTCATTACAAAAAAAAAAACAAAAAATTGTCCACAATATAGAAATATAAACACACATGACATGACAGTACAGGCATTCGCGCCGCCCATCACACAAATGAATGCACCCAGCGGGACTCGAACCCGCGACCGTTGGCACAGCAAGTAGGGTCACCACAAACTGAGCTAAACGTGTCGACATAACTAGGTAGAGACAAAACAGTTCAGTGAGTTTTTCTCGTCTATTCGTCAACTGCTTTGATTATGGTCACTTGACCTGACTGACATTCAAGACGGGAGATTCTAGAGAGAGTATGTATGTATCTAAGACAATTTAAGCAATAATTATCAACAATATTTTAAATTAAACTATCTTTTCGAATTATTTCTCGGATTCATTTTGATTTTTGGTTCCCGACGTTTCGAATGCTTTGCAGCAATCATAGTCACGGGAGAGACTGAGGTGTTAGATGTCTTTTAGGTATTATATAGTTGTTACAGACAGCCTACCCACTAATAACAAAATGAATTCAAAAAATTGAAAAAATGGCACCAAAGTGCCTTACAATATTTTTTATATAATTTTAATTAGTTTTATAATTGAATATGGAATATTATTTATTTAATTTGTGCTGTTATTATTATAATTATTACAATCCTAAAAATAAAAAAAATAAATTCGCGAAAAAATCCGAAAAGATAGTTTTATTTAAAATGTCAAGTTTTCGCTTAAATCTAAGAGAGTATCAACAATATTTTTTTAATTTTTTACTTATAGGTCGCATATAATTAAAAAAAAAACTGCAAACAAAAGCATATTACCTAAATATCAAATTATATCAACTCATGCGCATGACAGTTGGAACCGTGTCACAATAAATGTAAACATCACTTTAATTCGATATGCAAACGATATTTTCGACTGCTACTACGACAAAGGTGCTATATATACGTAGCACACGTATTAGTGTGATGTATTTCTTTGTTTATTCCGCTTACATTCGAACAATGCCCTTTGTGAAGAAAAAAATATTATATTATAACAGAATTTTTGGTTAATAAAAATTTATAAATCTATGTATACATATAACAAAATTGTAACTAAGCCGAATCTGTACATTAAATATTTTATCGAAAATCTTATTGAAATAAACATTATTATCGATACGGAGGCCGAATCTATAGTTTTTAGAATTTTTGTGTCTTTCTGTCTGTTACCGCATCACAGAAAAACCACTAGAGGGATTTTAATGAAATTTGGTATGGTGATAGCTGGTTATCCGGGTCAACATATAGGATACTTTTTACCGCGGGAAAATATGTCATTTCTGAGAAGAAATACAAAAACTGCAATGTAAGAGTAAGTATACTAAATATGTAAAACCTAAGAATTTGGTTTTTGGTCATCTGAACGCGGGCGGAGCCGCGGGCAATGCTAGTTTAAAATATAACCCTATACCGTAACACTAACTTTTGTCCGCGGCTTTGCTTGCATAGTTTTAATATGCAGAATCAGTAACGCTAACGCGTTATTACCTAATTTTAAGAGATTTTTTTATTAAAACAATAGTTTTTTTTTAATTAAAAAATAAATACTTCTTAGACTACACGAATATTTAATACTAGCGACTCACCCTTTCTATGTTCGGGTTCGTCCCTACGTGCGTTTTAACGGTTAGTATAGAATAGATAGACTATATATACATAGGTATGGAAAAGTACGTGATTTCCAGTATAAAAAGTATCCTATATCCTTCTCAGAGTCTCAAACTATCTCCATACCAAATTCCATCTAAATCGGTTCAGCGGATTAAACGTGAACAGACCGACTGACAAACGAGAGCTACTTTCGCATTTATAATATTAGTATAGATTTTGAATAAAACTATCTCTTTGTATTTTCTTGTGGACTTATTTTGGTTTTTGGTTGCCGACCTTGCGAATGCTTTACATACAGTAGACCAACATCAGAAACTAAAAACCAAAATGAATTCGCAAAAATATCCGTCTTTTTAACACCCGACGCAAAGAGAAGGGTGTTGTAAGTTTGACATCGATATCTGTCTGTCTGTGTGGCATCGTAGCTCTAAAACGGATGGACCGATTTCGATGCCGTTTTTTTCCATTTGAAAGCTGTTTCCTTGCGGTGGTTCTTAGCTATGTTTGGTTAATATCGGTCCAGCAGTGTAAGAGTATCAGCTCTTTTCCAAAATGATGCAAGGCATTTTGGCGTATGATTACTCGATTAAGTGCTTCTAAACAAATAAAAATGGATTAAAAATTTCACCAAAAATCATCGTTGCCGTAAAACTGTAATTACTTAAAAAAACCGACTGTATTAAAAGTGAAATAAAAACATCGTAAGAATATAGGTTTATAAAATTCACCATACAAACTTTCATCCCCATTTTCGCCCCCTTAAGGGATGATTTCCGGGATAAAAAGTATCCTATGTCCTTTCCAGGGTCTCAAACTATCTTCTTACCAAATTTCATCTAAATCGGTCCAGTAGATCCAGAGAATACCCCCTACAACGTCAAAAACTCACAAACTTTACCTCTTTATAATATTAGTATAAACATGTACATATCAAGCTTGAAGTATATAACATATATGTATGTCTTTTACTATTAAAATCTAAAAAACGATAGTCATTTGAATATAACACTTTAAAGTCTGGTGTTAAGGTGCTAAGGTCGTAGGTTCAATTCTTGGACAATGCATAAAATAATAATAATTGTCACCAAACAGGCAATACGAGAATAATTCCATATACCGGGATGACGGCTGTAAATCCGGAGGTCCTGGATTAGAGTCCCGGGTCGAACCAAGTATAGTTATTTGCGTTTTCTTATCAAAAAAATCTCATTGCTGTACCGAAGCTTACGTATAACCACCAGTTTTGGCTTCATCTCTCACAGCGAGTGTCGAAATATCGACCCATCGGACTTTGAGAGTGAAAGGATTTAGAGAGTGCATTTGTGTCTGCGCACACGCACATTACTAGACTTAGTAAGATTAACCGCCGTAACGGAAATCGATCATAATGAAGCGTTCACCAGTCAAAAAGACTTAAAAATATTAGAAAAAATTACGTCGTGTCCAAAAAGTTATTCATTTAAAAAATCTATACATATAATAAAATTGTAACTCAGCCGAATCTGTAATATAATATATTTTTCAACCGAATTCCTCAAAAAAGGAGGAGGTTCTCAATTCGGCTGTATTTTTTTTTATGTTTGTTACCTCAGAACTCCGTCATTTATTAACCGATTTGGACAATTTTTGTGTTGTTTGAAAGTGTATACTTCTAGATTGGTCCCATTTAAATTTCAAAAAAAAAATACCACCCCTAAGGGTGGAAAAATAACTAATGATGAAATTAACCTACTTCTAATTGTCATATTGACTTGAAACTTTGCAAGTGTTTCTATTTCCGTTGATAGTACAGTCGTTCGTTATTGTTTTTGTTTTAGAATTTTTGTCTCTCTGTTACCAAATGACGTATAAACCACTGGAGGGATTTTGATCAAATTTGGTATTATGATCCGGGTCAACATAAGTGATACTTTTTACTGCGAAAAAATATCTCATCTATGAGAAATCTGTACTAAACGTTAAAACGTAAATATGGACAAACCCGAGCGGAGCGACGGTGAATCGCTAGTTTAACAATATATTATTAGTCATAAACAATTGTACATTTTTCTAGAAACTATTGTAAATTATAAAAAATAGAAATTAAAAAAACATTACTATCAGATTAGTTATCTGTGGACTAATACAGATTGCAACATAACCATGCATTCGACTGATATAATTTTTATTACATCTGGACACTTTTCATTGCTTTTAAGTCGGAAAAATATAGTAGGTATATTTTTCCGACTTAAAATTATTATATTTTTTCAAGAAAAGAGAATTCACAGGCTTGAAGACGAAGCGAGGGTGAGCCGCTTTGTTTGTGACGTTGTAGGGGGTAATCTCTGGATCTACTGATCCGATTTGGATGAAATTTGGTAAGAAGATAGTTTGAGAACCTGGGAAGGACATAGGATACTTTTTATCCCGGAAATTATTCCTTAACACCTCCAGGGAAAATTCTAAAAAATTAATTAAATTTCTACGAAATCTATTGTATCAAGCCAGGGACGAACATAATATATATTAGCGTGAATCTTAATGAGAAAAGAACAATTTTGTAAAATATACATATTTTTTGTTCCTTCTCTAAAACGCAATTTATCAAAAGTTACATTATGCTAATAACAAAAAGTAGGTATAAAGATATGTATCTAAATCTTAATGCAAGAGTTTATAATCTTTATTATAAAATATGTAAAAACAACATGAAAATATGTACTAAAGGTAAAATTATTACATTTTTGAATTATAATTCTGACGACTCCTTTGGCTCAGTTTGTAGTGATGCTACATGCTGTGCCAGCGGTTGTAGGTTTGAGTCCCGCTGGGGGTATTCATTCGTGTGATGAGCACGGATGTTTGTACTCCAGTCATGGGTGTTTGTATTTATAATATGTATGTATTTAAAGTTATATATGTGTAGTGTATCAACTATCTGGTATTCATAACACAAGCCTCATAGCTTACCATGGAACTAGATGGTGCTGTGTGTTAATATACTAACATATTTTATTTATTTATAAATATATGATATTATATAGTCGTTTTTGTATCATAGATATTTGTTTAAGTAACAAAACCGTCTTTGTATACTTTATGTACTTTCTCAGGAAACACCTGTACCTATTGATTATTATTTACTGTGCAACTAGCGACTTACCCTCGGTTCATTCGGGTTCTCCCCTAAATACATTTTAAAGGTTAGTATGAAATAGGTAGATTATATACTATATGATATAGCCTATAGCCTTCCTCAATAAACGGGTTATCTACCGCAAAAAAAATTTTTCAAATCGGATTAATAGTTCTTGAGATTAACGCGTTCAAACAAACAAACAAACTCTGCCTCTTTATTACATAAATATAGATAATAAAAATAAATAATAATAAATGTCCATATATATATATTTACTTAATATAACTAACTGATTGTTATTACATTGTTGGAGTAGAATTTTGACTATACATTATATTTCTAAGCAGTTTTTAATCAATAAGGTGGGTAGTTTAATGGATTATAAATATTTAGTACACTAATTTACTTAAAACAGTAATTTTACTTTCCGATATAGTACTAATTACATATGTAATGCAAGCATTAAAAAATATAAGCACTATCTACAGTGTAGCTCATTTGCATATATAACTAACCCAATTAAAACACAATAATATTATAAAGAGGCAGAGTTTGTTCGTTTGAAATCGCTTATCTCAGAAACTAATAATCCGATTTGAAAAATTATTTTTGCATTAGATAGCCCGTTTAATAAGGAAGGTTAAGGCTATATATCATCATGGTACTACACACAGAGAGGAGCAGTAATCATAAATGTCAACAAATCAGACAGACTTTCATACATTATTGTGAAACTGATGTTTATAATAGGTATATTTAAATGTTTTAAGCTCAGAAACTACTGTGCTCATATCAAAAATGCCTTGCATAACGCCAAAGAGTCCTATTTTTGTAGTTTTAGCACGAGTGAAGCTACAGGTTCTGCTAGTTAAAACATAATATAATTATTTTCTAAGAAAGTATTCAGTACATACATATATTAAATATATATTATAAGTCTATTTTTTTATTTATACCTTATATTATTAAATACATGTTTAAGGTAGCTAATCAATAGCCAAGGCCCTGCTATCTGATTGATAGCTGTTACCAAGACAATAGTGGAATTAAAAACGACTTTTATCATACTTCTTTAAAAAACTATAAGTAAAGTATTAATTAATATGTAATCGAATGCATTTAGCAACTTAGTAATAATATATTGCAATGGCTGTTGATGAAACTTCCGTTAAATATATATAAAAATGAAAGATAAATATTGATTGTTCCTAGCTTATTTATTTACAATTAGGAATTCTGAAGGCTAAAAGCATGGAAAACCTTGGATATAACCAAGAAAATGTAACGTCGTATGCTTAGAATTAAGTAAACATTGATATTCCGCTAAAAACCGGCGAAAAGATAAGCGTAGCCAAAATTTGTAAACTGAATACTTAAAATATGATATCATGTACTTTTTCTTAGAGAATTATAACTATTTTAGACTCAAATGCAGTCATTTAGCATGTACTAATTATGTTATAAATTACACTCACCTCGAAAAGTTTGAGCAAAATATCCACATAAAGACGTCGCACGCCTAACGATTTTCCAATAGATGCTAAGAAGATAACACACAAAATAAGAAGTAAGAACGGCGTGTATAAAATAGATATCGCAACGGACACGATCGACATCATAAGCGCCATATTACCAACTGATTGATTGGAATTTGGAAATATCAATCGCATGATGAATGATTGAATGAGTTTGTGACGTCACATTCATTATTACGTCTTCATTCAACTGCCAATGTCAATTACATCGAATGTTGCTATATAACTTAAAATATAAATTATGAAAATGCGTAATTATATACGTAAAAACTGCTGTAAGCAGATTTAATAGCGTGTCGAGAAAATATAAGATAATTTTTTTAATAAATAAGTCATTCTATAAATGATATGAATTTTTACACAAACATGTACACTATTAATAATAAAATATTTTTATTATTTTCATTTTATTATTTATTCCAATAATAATCACTAAATAATGAAAATAAAAATAAAAAGAATTTTATTTTTCATCTGGTTGACATTATATATTTTTTACACCTGGAAACATTGTTACATTATAACCTCAGCAGTGTCGAAAAAATTATTTTAGTTTTTACTAAAAAATCCTATTCGGATTTAATTCCTTCAAAAACTATTACAATGGCTGATCTTCCGTTTGGTCCCCCAGTAAAAGTATCCCCATTGATAAGGGTAAGTTAAATATTATTTTTTAATACTTTGAATTATGTAATAGTATTCTAACCATTTTATAAAAATAAAAGAATTTTATATCCGCGGGTATCATTTCTTTTAATTTTTGTATAAATTATTAATTTACTCAACTTCGAGCTTATTTTAGCAGTAGTTACAACTATTATCCTCTGAAGTCTGATCCTGCCCTTTAAAATCTCACCAAGATTTGCTTTATAGGTTTTATTTTATTTATTACCATGTATATTACAGAGCATTTAAACTTTAATAGGATATTATTATTATTTTTGTTCATTTGGATATAGTAAATCATCTAAAACATTTTTTTTTAACTATTCAATATCTGACCTTCAATAAAGTATATTAATATTTAAGTACCATTTCTATGAATATGAGAAAAAATATATTGACTTAGAATGTCAAGAATTTTTATAACCTATATTTTCTATGTATAATATTCTGTTTCAGTTTGGCCGTTGGTCATTCCTTAGCGCTGGTATCCTATATGGTGTCTTCCACCAAAACAGATTATCCAAGAAGGAGGCCAAGATTCGTGAAATCGAAGCTAAGGAAAAGGTGATCAGGGATGCGAAGCTTAAAGAAGAGAAGGCAATTGCTGCTGCTGGTTAGTTAAATTTAACATATTTCTATAAAGTTGGGTTATACTTGATCATGCATTTTACAGTTTTTCATTAAATATCACTACTACATATTATAAAATAAAGTATTCCCTCCATGTCTGTCTGTCTGTCTGTCTGAATGAGATAAACTCAAAAACTACCAAAAAGATTTTCATGTGGTTTTCACCAATGAACAGAGTGAGTAATGAGGAGGGTTTATGTGTTCAATAATTCATTCAGGTTTTGAGTAAATTAGCAAAAATATGACAAAGACTGTTGAAGATGTCCGCAAAAATCATGCCGACTGGGAGCTTTATAAAACCGACTTCCAGGCACTAAAATGTAAAAAATATTTAAAGCTGACAATATTTTAAGATATGAATATCTAATAGGTAAATATGGATTTTACGTATCGAAATATATTAGATTTGCTTTGCATCACCTGGCACCGACTTTGAAAATATTTGATTAGGTATGTATTCTAAATGAAAACCCCCGTTTAGTAATTTTTACATTTTAATGCCTGGAAGTTGGTTTTTAAAGTTTTCATTTTTCCATTTTTAGTTTAGCCTAAAAATAATAATAAGTACAAATTTATTATTTATCTTACTACAAAAAACTATAATAAGCAGGTAATTTGTAAGAAGAAAGTGTTTTAATAACATATTTGACTAAGCAATTTGTTTAAAAAAATAAATTATTTGTAGAATTTTTTAAAAACCGCTCGACCAATTTCGATACAAAAAAAAACCAAATTGGTTCATACGTCTTCGCATAATCAGTGACCATACAAAAAAAAACAAAGATTCCAATGAATAGAGAACCTCCTCCTTTTTGGAAGTCTGTTAAAAACAATATATTACAAAATTATTTCTCTTAAAAAGATCTATTAAATTGTAGCAAAATTATAACTAGGGCCGCACCCGAGTGAAGCGAGGGTAAATCACTTTCATCAAAACAATCACATCATCTTTGTTATGTAGAAATTAAAAAAGTAAAATTCTGGCAATGTAGATAAAAATATACAATATTTGATTTTGCGGAAACAGATAACATCAGCAGAACATGTGATATTGATTAACATTATTTGCAACATTGATCACTAAGTTATTATTATTTGTTAAACTGGTTTTATATGATACTAGCGACGCACCCTGGCTTTGCTCGGGTTGGTCCCTAGGTTGATTCCCCATACAAACTTTCATCCCCATTTTCACCCCCTTAAGGTATGATTTCCGGTATAAAAAGTATCCTATGTCCTTCCCAAGGTGTCAAACTATATTCTTTCCAAATTTCAGTCGGTTCAGTAGATCCAGAGAGTAATCTCAGAGGGTAACCCCTACAACGTCACAAACTCACAATTCACAATCTTTACCTATTTATAATATTAATATAGGTTGGTGATAGAAAACAAAAAATATCTGGAAATGTAATGTATTTAGTGCTTTTTAATGTCCCACTGCTGGGGGTGGGCCTCCCTTTAATATAAGGGGGGCCAGATCATAGTCAGAAATGATATGTTTTAACATAATTATGCATACATATAGTATTATTCAATATCTAGGAAAGCGGGTTTCTGACAATCAGGTTATAAAGTGAGATGAAGTAGGATATACCGACAGGAGGATTTAATGCTACCAAAATCTTTTATTAGGACTTTTCTATAGTTTTGGATTTGATAAATGAATATGGTTTGTAATACATATATGTATGTATATTATATTTCAACCTATCAATAAATTATTCTCAAGTGATCTAAACAAACGGACAAAAATTAATTTTTTTTTAGCTTCAATTATTATTATCTGGTGCAGTCTAATTGTCCATCTCTTAGTAAGACGGTGTAGGTTCAATTACACTTGACAATTGTTTATTTACATTGGCTTTACATCACACTGAGAGTATGAATGCATTCCACCTATACTTACTCATAAATATTTTTTTTATCACAAATCAAATTAGTTTTATGCCAAACTAGAGACTTTTTCTCACTTAGCTCGGGTGCGTCCATAGGTACGTGGATTACAGTCGCAATTTCATCAGCTCTTTCCCAGTGAAAGTCCCGTCAAAATCGGTCCAGCCGTTCTGGAGATTAGCCGGAACAAACAGACAGACAGACAATTTTTTTTTAAATTATTGTGATATAAGTTGCATATAAACTTTCATATGCATTTAGAAAAAAGCTGTTATTTTGATATCACACACAGACAATTGAATTTTATTTATCTGTATAGATATTTAATATTTATAGATAATTAACTATTTTATTAATCTATAGTAAGTCTTTAATTTCAGTCTTCAAATTTCACAGATTATCTAAATAGCATATTGTAGCTTTAAGAAAAGATAATATTGATTTACTAAATCTTATTTATATTTTATATATTCAAGATAATATTTTTTTTCAAGTTTACTCAATTATTTAATGTCACTTATTACTTTTCAGCCGAGCTCAAAGCCTTGGAAGAAATGGTTGCAACCAAGAAGTAAACAAAAAATCAAGTTTTAATTCTAAGGCAATAGTAAATAACATCTCTAAATAATTAATGTTTCCATTGATTAGTGTTGCCTGTTAATAAAATGTGAATTAAAATTTTATTCATATGGCAACACTTTTAAAAGTGGCAGAAATTCCATCAACTTTATAATATAATTGTATTTATGAAATATAGTTGAGAAAAATCTGTGTTTTTTTTTATTTTACCAAAAAAAATATATTTCAATTCATCAGGAAGAAAAATAGTTCAAATAAATGTCAATAGATGGCATTAAATGTATAGGTTTTTTTATTACGTTATCGTGATACCTACACAAATAAAAAAAATGATTATTGTCAAATTATTATCTATACTTATAATAAAATTGTAACTAAGCCCAATCTGTAATGAAATTTCGTATGACGACAGTTGGTTATCCGGGTCAACATATAGGATACTTTTTTATGCGGGAAAATATCTCATCTCTTAGAAATCTAAACTAAACGAATATATATATATATATATATATATATATATATATATATATATATATATATATATCCAGTGGTTTTCCCGTGATGCGATTAATTGTCAGTTATTTTGACTACCAGTTAGTTTAACTATCAGTTAGATTAACTGACAGTTTGATTAACGGCTAGTAAGATTAACTGTCAGTTAATTTAACTGTTAGTTAGTTTAACTGTCACTTAGTGTAACCTCTTATCAGTTTAACTATCAGTTTGTTTAACTGGCAGTTGTTTTACTGTCTTTAACGTTAACTGTCAGTTTGATTAACGGCTAGTTAGATTAATTATCAGTTAATTTAATTGTCAGTTTGTTTAACTGTTAGTTACTTTAACTGTCAGTTAGTGTAACCTCTAGTCAGTTGGCAGTTAGATATACTGTCAGTAACGTTAACTTGTCAGTTTGATTAACGGCTAGTAAGATTAACTATCAGTTAATTTAACTGTCAGTTAGTTTAACTGTCAGTAAGTTTAACTGTCAGTAAGTTTAACTGTCAGATTAACAGTAAGTTAGATTAACGGTTAGTTGGTTTAACTGTCGGTTAGCTTACTTGTCAGTTAGTTTAACTCTGTTTGATTAACTGCCAGTTAGTTTAACTGTTAGTTTGATAAGCTAGTAGTTAGTTTGATAAACTAGTAGTTAGATTGATAAACTAGTAGTTAGTTTGATGAACTAACTAGTAGTTTATCAAATTAATACGGGGCGCAAAGCGTGGTGAAATGAGAGGCGCGGGCGGCGGGGCGAGTGAACTCAGTCGCCACTTGCCTCTCGCCAGCTGTCACTGATCGAACCGCACGTTTTACGCTAATTTTGTTTTAATCAATATATTCAGTTGGAAAGTATTGAAATGCAGTGGAGTACCCATTTAAAGCAATTCAACTAACTCCACACCAAAAATCACGCCAATCCGTCACTCTGTTTCGACGTGAAAGAAAGACAAACAAACAAACACACTTTCACATTTATAATATTAATATGGACACCGCCTCGGTGGTGTAGTGGCTAGCATGTACGGCTGGACACTCGGAGGTCCAGAATTCGAGTTCCGGGTCGGACCAAGTTTAGTTATTGAGTTTTTCTGTATAGTAAGTCTCAGTAACAGCCCGGAGTTGGGAAGTTGGCGGTATTTCACCTTCGTGCCTCGGGGAGCACGTGAAGCCGTCGGTCCTGCGCCTTAACTCTCACCGGTCGTGTCTTGTGTCGTCCCACTGGAGTATGAGAGTGACAGGAATAGAGAGTGCACGTTGTGTCTGCACGTACACTTGTGCACTATAATATCTCCTGCGCAGTTGGCTTGTCTCAATAAGATTGGCCGCCGTGGCCGGAATCGGTCAGTAGATCATCATCATCATTAGTATGGATATTTACACATAATATGTACTTTTATATGAGAGTCCGGGAGATGGTCCTTTAGAGTTAAGGTGACTTGCCACGAGATGGCACTACATGCTTTAACTTGGAAATCGTTTTGAGGTGACTTCTGTTAATATCAAAGGACCAGTATATTTATTTTTAAATTGTCTTGAGCATGATATTTATTGGATGAATATATATTTATTTTTCTGAGTTTGTTGTGATGGGGGGGCTCATTAGCGTCCGGCAATCCAGCTGGGCGCAAGCCAAGAAACGGTCTTGGAGGTGGCCAAATTCGGTGGGCGGTGTACCATGCGGGTTGCTCCTGGTACTTCTCTGATAGCAGATTGGATTTCCACATGTAAGCTTGGTACTAATGAACCAAAAAAGTATGGTAGGTGTAAAAATAAACAGAAAACTCTAATATGAACTCTTAAGTATTCATATTTTGCGGAAACTAACTTATTAAGTTTGAATTCTGTACTCTTGAAAAAAAACATGCTTTAGAAAAAAAACGCGTTTTTTTTCATGGTAGAAAAAAAGGTTTTTTAACACTAGGTACGGTACCCTAAAAACACTACATGGTGTGGAATATCTACTGTTATACTAATTTGAATGTTAATATATCTTACAGATGCAGAATGTTATAAATAATACAAGGAGGTTTATTTCATATTTTATTAGAAAAAATCAAAGTACGCCAAAAAATTCTTATATTTAAACATTTTTTTCATCAGTGTTTGATCCCTATAGAGTATTTTTTTTAGTTACATAGAGAAAAATAGTGAAAATGATTAAAAAGAAAGAGATATATCATATCTTAAAGCTAATATTCTTATAATAATATTATTTGCAATATATTGCAATTTGAATATAAAACATATACAAACTTAGTCCTTATAACTTTTTTAAAAAACTCAACAAAGCAATAAAAAAAAACAAAAAAAAAGTAATAGAAAAAAAATTAAAATTATAAAAACATTAATAAAAAAAATATATGATTTAATTAAAGTAAATATGAAAAATGAAAAGGTTTTATTATAATTATTTTATTTACATATTATTTAACATTGATATACAAAAACTTTTACACAATTAGCGTCTCAAAAGTGTCCTCAAAAAGAAGTGCACAATTCGAAATTATGCGCTTTTTGATGACAATTAAAACGCACGTTGTTTCATTTAAAAATGTACTTTATGTGGTGTGCGTAAGTTCGAAATTGTGCTTAGACAATTGGAACTTTCGATTTTTTAACATTATTCTTTGGTTTGACTTAACGTCACGTTGGCTTACTATTACAAGGTTCTATGTTAATTTTAATGAAGTTTAGTAATTTTCAACCGACTTCAAAAAGGAGGAGGTTCTCAATTCGACTGTATGTTTTTTTTATTTTTTTTTTTTTTTTTTTTTTTTTTATTTTATGTTTGTTACCTCAGAACTCCGTCATTTATTAACCGATTTGGACAATTTTTGTGTCGTTTGAAAGAGTATACTTCCAGATTGGTCCCATTTAAATTTCAAAAAAAAATACCACCTCTAAGTGTGGAAAAATAGCTAATGATGAATTTAACCTACTTCTAATTGTCATATTGACTTGAAACTTTGCAAGTGTTTCTATTTCCGTTGATAGTACAGTGGTTCGGTATTGTTGACCTGATCTGATAGTAAGGCCAGAAGGTGGATAGGTGGAACTCTTCAACGGCTAATAGTAGATACTTTGAGTTTGGGCTTATTTTGTTTGATTTGACAAGCCTAACACGTTAGAATTCTTACTTTGCTACTACTGTCTACACTAAAAAGGGAAAAATAAAAACTTTTTAACAAAAAAATAAAAACCGACTTCAAACAAAAGCACTAAAAAGTAAAAAATAACTGATTGGTAGTTTTCATTTACTATACATATCTAATCAAATATTTTCGAAGTCGGTGTGCTTTGGCTAAGTAATTAAAGCCTACCTATTAAATACATACCTAATCAAATATTTTCGAAATCGGTGCCAGCCCATATAAAGCAAAGCACACCGACTTCGAAAATATTTGATTAGGTATGTATAGTAAATGAAAACTACCAATCAGTTATTTTTTACTTTTTAGTGCTTTTGTTTGAAGTCGGTTTTTATTTTTTTGTTAAAAAGTTTTTATTACATAGAACTTCGTTATTTTGTTATCGTAAAAAAACAACATAGAACTATGTAAAATTGAATATTTTGTAGTTAAAGTGCTGCTTTCTAGTGGTTTGTTTCTGCAAAACTGTAGCTAATGACACATAGGACCTTGTAGCATTAATAACTAAATAAGTACTAAAATTGTAACATAGAACTTTGTAATAGTGAGCCAAACGACACTTTGAAAAGATATTTGTTATGAAATGTGTATCTATGTTTTTATATATCAATGATATTTAATGAAAGTATGAATTATTTAAATTAGATTACTTTTTATAATAATATCCTGTTGGCGATGGTTTGGCGGCGGCGGCGGCGGCGGCGGCAGCGGCGGCAGCAGCAGCGTTGGCTGCCGCCCTCTTTCTGACAGCTAGTGCAGTTCGCTGTTTTGCCGCGATTTTTGCTTTCTGACTTTTAGATAGTCTTCGTTTTTTCTCGTGTGCAGCTGGAAAAGAAAATATTGGTATAATTAGTGATGAATTGATAAAAATTTAGCCATTACGATTATTAATTACGATTAATTCTGTTTTTTTTAAACATACTATATCGATGATGATGATGTTCTCCGATTCGATTCCGATTACCGATTCGAGAGATGAGATATTTTCTCGCAGTAAAAAGTATCCTATATGTTGACCCGGATAACCAGTTATCATCGTACCAAATTTCATCAAGATCTATCCAGTGATTTTCTCGTGGTTTGTTCCCGGATAGACAGACAAAAATTCTAAAAAGATTCGGCCTTTGAATTAATTTGCGAATTTGATGCAAAAGTCCCCAAATACTAAAAAGGATTACATACTCTATGCTCAATACTAACCAGCAGCTATCGCCTGTCTGTCAATCGCAACCTGAACCAGTTCGTTGAGAGTGTTGGCGAGCGCGACGCCGAATCGTGAGCAATCGGTGCCCGAGATTGCGTTTAGCTTCGTCGCTAGTGCTGACAACCTGGAAAATCATTTATTATATCTAAATCTCTTTTTTACTGTATTTTTTTAATATAATGTTGTTTTAAGAGTGTTTTTTTTTTAATTTAGGCTGAAAAGAAGCGTGACACATTCAAAGGCTTACAAAAGTCATCTATCAACTATAAATAAATAAATACATATAAACGTTGGTACATTAACACACAGCACCATCTAGTTCCATAGTAAGCTACGAACGAGGCCTGTGTTATGGATACTAGATAGTTGATACACTACACATATATAACTTTAAATACATACATATTATAAATATAAACACCCATGACTAGAGTACAAACATCGTGCTCATCACACAAATCAATGCCCCCAGAGGGACTCGAACCCGGGACCGCTGGCACAGCAAGTAGGGTCACTATAAACTGAACCATACGTGTTTTCAATAAATTATGATGTTCTCCTAGCCGATTCCGGCTACGGCGGCCAATCTCATTGAGACTAGCCAACTGCGCAGGAGATATTATAGTGCACAAGTGTACGCGCAGACACAACGTGCACTCTCTATTCCTGTCACTCTCATACTCCGGTGGGACGACACGAGACACGACCGGTGAGAGTGTCGGCGCAGGACCGACGGCTTTACGTGCTCTCCGAGGCACGGGGGTGAAACACCGCCAACTTCCCAACTCCGGGCTGTTACTGAGACTTACTATACAGAAAGACTCAATAACTAAACTTGGCCCGACCCGGGACTCGAACCCAGGACCACCGGGTGTGCAGCCGTACATGCTAGCCACTACACCACCGAGGCAGTTAAATTATAATGTTATATTGAAATGTAAAATGGTTTTAAATATCTATCTTCATAAATTGTATTTCAATGAATACAGAAGACTTCTGACCGCACATTCGTTTTGTCTCTGTCGCGCCTTTCCGCCTTTTTCAGCTAAAAGCTGGCAAAGAAACACTCACTATCAGTTTTCTCTTTATTTCTATGATTAAAATAATACAAAAGCTGCTCACCTGCCAGCCAGATCTTGATCGTCGTTTGGATCGCACGAGAAAGTGTTGTTCTTTCTGCTGGATATCTGCGACCAACGGTACTGCGTCAACATATCGTGTGTTGTAAATTATAAATGAAAAGCAAATATAGCTATTATATCGACAAATATTCTAAACGTGAAAATTTGTATGTTTGTTGCTCCTTCACGCAGAAACGGCTGGACCGATTTGGATGAAATTTGGTACACGGATAGGCTATGATCTGGAATGATAAAGAAATGTCAAACTTGAAATGTGAGTATGAATGTTTGACACTTTTTCTATCGGTTCAACGGATTTGAGTGAAATTCTGGGTTAATTTGTATGCTAAGTAGGTACTTTACATCGATGTAGGCAAATCTTATATTTATATGCTTATAAGTACTTAATAATATATTTATGTACTTATAAATAACTTAATTTATATTCTTACTAGCGACTCACCGTCGATTCGTTTCGGGTTCGTCCATAGACAAAAAAAAACTATCCCACGGGAACCGTACATTTTTTTCGGGATGATTGATATATAGCCTATAGCCTTCCTCAATAAACGGGCATATATAATGCAAAAAGAATTTTTCAAATCATATTAGTAGTTCCTGAGATTAGCGTGTGTGTGACATACAAACAAACTGTGTCTCTTTATAATATTAGATATTATATACTTATATATAGTCAAATACTTAATTCAATTTAATAATAATTATATAATAGGTTATTTACAATTTGCGAAGTTATGGCGTAACATACACAAGGAAACAAACACCCGAATCGAGTCCGGATTAAAGTCGATTAAAACTTGTCATTAAATCTCTTAGCAAATATAAAAAATCTACAGCTTTACGCCATAAAGATGTAAATATTCTGAGTCATTGCGTTCTGTCTCCCGCAAGAAGGATACATTGTAAAGCTATTTTAAGATAAATGTTATTGTGTTTATATCTTTGTTTATTTTCTCATGGCTTAAACTGTAAACGTTCATGCCTGCGTTAAATGACAGATTGTAAAAAAAACAATTATCTAACGTTTTATTATAATTTGTAATCGGAAACTATATCATATATGTTTATATATTATACTAGCGACTCACCCTTGCTTTGCTCGGGTTCGTCCCTAGGTTGATTTCCCATACAAATGTTCATCCCCATTTTATCCCATTTAGGGATGATTTCCGGGATAAAAAGTATCCTATCTCCTTCCCAGGGTCTCAAACTATCTCCTTACCAAATTTCATCTAAATCGGTTCAGTAGATCCAGAGATTACCCCCTACAACTTCACAAACTCACAATTCACAAGCTTTACCTCTTTATTATATTAATATCGGCAAGAACAAATCTATCCCTCGGGAACTGTATATTTTTCCGGTATAAAAAGTAGCCTATGCATGTAAGTAGCTTATTCCAGACTATAATCTATCTCTGTGCCAAATTTCATCCAGATCCGTTCAGCCGTTCTGGCGTGATTTAGTAACAAGCATCCATACATACCCACAAACTTTCATATTTATAATATTTTTAGAGATATGTATACAGATCCCAAGACCCTGAAAGAGACAAGTATTGCCAATCTAGCGGATGAGGATGGAGATAGAGATTACAGCGTAAACAATATATGTGCTTATAAAACCGTCTGATTTTCTTTTATAAAATGTTTTTAACCGATTTAAAATAAAAAGAGGTATTAACATTTTAAATAAAACTATTTTTTCGGATTTTTTTGTGGATTTATTTTGATTTTTGGTTCCCGTCAACTATGTATATAATATCTTTGAGACGTCTAAAACCTTAGTCTCTCCTGGACCAAGATTGCTATAAAGCATTTGAAACGTTGTGACCAAAATTCAAAATAAATTTGTGAAAAAATCCGAAATCCGGTAGTTTTATATAGAATGTCGAATATTCGCGTAAATCTAAGAAAGTATTAAGAGTAAGTAAAAATATAAGTATATTTGGTCACTTCTGTACAGATTTTCATGAGAAAAAAATTCAACTTTAAAATACAATAATTATTACTTTGTATATAATTGTAAACTACCCACATATTTAGTAAAAAAATATTTTTTAAATTTTAATATTTCGACCATCGTATATTTACCATAGAAGGTTGCGGGCACATCCCGAACATGTGCCGCTCCATTACTTGCTTAAACTCATCAGCAAAAACCAGCGCAGACCCGTCGTCCTGATTCTGTAAAAATAAAATTATTTATATAAGTTAAACTTTCATGTGTAACAGATTCGATGTTCGTGCAGGTCAATCGATTTCCGACTTCTAAAAAGGAGGAGGACATAGGTCCTCTTATGTCTATACGTATAATAAAATTATTACTAAACCGAATCTGTACATTAGATATTTTTTGGAAAATCTTATTGAAATAAACATTATTATCGATACAGCCGAATCTATAGTTTTCACAATTTTTGTCTGTCTGTCTGTCTGTTACCGTATCACAGAAAAACCACTGGAGAGATTTTGATAAAATGTTCATCAGTTCCTTAGAGGCTTGATTGATTTTAGTAGTACTGTAAATTGTATCTATTGAAGTAGATCCCATATTTTTTTAACATACAGGTTATATACAGGATGGTCGGAATGTTGACGTCCAAAAACAATTTTTTTTAACGTACACCTATATACAGGATGGTCAAACAAAAATTAAATTTAGATCCCTCGTATCGTAGGGTATCCGAATCGCCCCCATGTATGTTACGCGACTTTTCATAGTTTATGAGTTATGAATTTTGTTCTGAATTTTTGTGAAATTGACCAACAAAAAAAATTCTTAAAAAAAATAGTAGACTTTGTCGAGATTTGTTTTTTGCAATTGAGTCTTCATTAGTAGTACTTTTATGAATTAAATAATTAGCTTCGTAACTGTGATGAAAGTTATTAAAATGTTGGTCTTAAGTGAAAAATTTACGTTCGGTCAATAATGACTTAAATTTTCAACTTTAAATTAAAAAAAATCTAAACAGGTGACTTCATGGTTTCTAAGTAGACTTAAGAATACGCCAGACTCTCAGCTATTACAAGCATTAAAAAAAGTAGTCAACTGCCTCGGTGGTGTAGTGGCTAGCATGTACGGCTGCACACCCGGAGGTTCTGGGTTCGAGTCCCGGGTCGGGCCAAGTTTAGTTATCGAGTCTTTCTATATAGTAAACCTCAGTAACAGCCCGGAGTTGGGAAGTTGGCGGTGTTTTACCCCCGTGCCTCGGAGAGCACGTAAAGCCGTCGGTCCTGCGCCGACACTCACTGGTCGAGCAGTCGTCCTACCGGAGTATGAGGGTGTCAGGAATAGAGAGTGCACGTTGTGTCTGCGCGTACACTTGTGCACTATAATATCTCCTGCGCAGTTAGCTAGTCTCAATGAGATTAGCCGCCGTGGCCGTAATCGGTCAGGAGAACATCAAAAAAAGTAGTACATAATGGGGCTACTTTGGCTAAAATCGGCCTTTTAAGAGAGCGAGGTGGGAATTTTTTAAAATTAACCATCTGATTAAAAATAAAATTTTTTGGTCATTTTATCGTGTTGGATCCCTAATAAAACTTCGAGATATTCCTTGCTTACATTCTTATATTCAATACTTTTATATTCGTCAGTGAGTTACATAATTTAAAACTATAATTTTCAGTATTACCAACAATTCGTGACCAGTTACTACTGGATAGTACCGACATCTCTGTGCAAAAGCGCGGGAAAACAAATGAATATCCGCGCCCTTTTTTTTAAGCACATTCTTATCAGCAAAAGTCACGTAACTAAATGCCTTATACATATTAAATCATTACCAATTAATCAAACATATTATTTTCTATTAAAACGCCCAATTTGTAGAAATGCAACCTTAAAATCGTTATATATTTTATTACCACCTGTATATACCTGTATACATAATGCATGTCCCAACATAAAAGAGTATATTTATAACTACATATTTATAGAATAACGCCATCTATCGCGTATCAGGAAAACAAAATAAACTGAGTCCAAAAGAAATTATTAATTAATGCCTCCCCGACCAATGTCGGCCACGGCGTCAAATCTCATTGAGACTAACCAGATATTATAATGCACAAGTGTACGCGCAGAAAAATCTATACGAAACTTCGACACGACCCGTGAAAGTTAAAGTAAAAAAAATAAGAATAGCCCAAAGGACTGTCCAATGTCTTTTTATAGGATGGGGTATCACCGTATCATCAGTGATTTATGATAGCAAACAAAAAACATAACCTCCTTTCTTAACAAGTCGGCTAAGAATAAATATAGTCATGAGAAATGTACATAATGTATTCATTTTATCAATTCCGAAATAATCTAAATTGCTTTCGAGTTTTCATAACACTTGTGAATAATATCCACGGTTTGGCTTCGTGCCAGGGGACTGATTCGGTGTTACTCATATTGTTTACTTTACCCATGTATATGTTTTTGATAGCCGGCTTTTATGCTTGGTGCCTTACAAAGTTACCTACGCGTCGGGATCCTGTGTAGTGACTAGCATGCACAGCGTATCCGGAGGTCCTAGGTTCGAGTCACGAGTCGATCAGAGTTACTGGGTTAATGGGTTCCGTCAGGGCCGGATTATCTATAAGGCAGTTTAGGCAACCGCCTATGGGCCCCGCATCGGCTAGGGGCCCCACGCACGAAGAAAATTTTATAAAAATGTATCATCGAGTGAAAATTTAATTAAAAAAAAATAGCTGAAAATTCCACCATGAAGACAAATGCAACCGTTAGATTTCTATGAAATCTAATTAATAGCGTAATTACGAAAAATGTATTTAAATAAGTTAGAAAAGGGTGAAAGAGCTCCGAGAATTGCATTGCCTAAGGGCCCCCGGCATGGTTAATTCGGCCCTGGGTTTCGTAGTTGGTAGGTTTTTTTGTGAAATAATTCTCAGTAGCAGTCTGATGGGAAGTTGGCAGTATTACGTTCTCGTACTCTAAAGAGCAATGCCGTCGGTTTTCCTAGTGATCTCTCACTGGACTTTGAGAATGACAGCAATAGAGAGTATAATTATATAATAATTTGTTGGGACATTAACACACAGCACGATCTAGTTCCATGTTAGTGTATCAACTATCTGGTATCCATAACACAGGTCCGTAGCTTACCATGGAACTAGATGGTGCTGTGTGTTAATGTCCCAATTTATTTATTAATCGGAACATAATAGAATCATTCTCTGATCACTCCCAATCAGTATCATTGTGAATTTAAAGCTTTGACGCAACCGACTCAAACGCGTGGGAAGGGACATAAATATGATCTAGATTTAAGTAGAGTTTATTTTTATATTTATTTGTAAATCGGCCAGTTTTATTGTTACATGAAAACTGCTTTATGACAATGTGTATTTATATTTGACTGGCATCATACCAAATTTCATCAAAATCCCTCCAGTGGTTTTTCCGTGATGCGGTAACAGACAGACAGACAGACGGACGGACGGACGGACGGACGGACGCTCTACAGCAATCATGGTCACGGGAGAGACTGAGGTGTTAGATGTCTCGAAGGTATAGTTGTTGACAATTTGTCGGGAACCAAAAATCCAAATAAATACGCGAAAAAATCCGAAAAGATAGTTTTATTTAAAACTATTTTTTTTTATTTTTCCCATTGTCTTACTTCATTACAATGATAATGTTAAATAAACGTTTGCATTTTTAAACTACTGACCCTACGCAAGGGTGAAAAATAAAAAAAATCAATAAAAAATCATCCCTAAGGGTGGACTTTTAAATGATTTTAAAGTTAATATGCCTAATTACCGAACAAAGTATTTAGTTATTGCCAATTATTTTTTTTGTTATTTGTTATCTCTTGACATCTTAACTCTTACACCTATCGTGATAAAACTAATAACGATTATACAATAAATGATTTTATAGAAGACTAGCAGAACCCGAGGCTTTGCTCGCGCTAAAACTACAAAAATATCTCTAAAAAGGTAGGTTTTGATACAAACTTTTATCCTCTATTTTACCCCCTTATAGGATGAATTTCGAAAAATGCTAAAACACGTATTTATTTATTTGTACTGAAGAGTATTTATACCAAGTTTCAAGTAATTCTGATCACAAATATTTTTAAATAAAACTATCTTTTCGGATTTTGTGGACCCACAACTATATAATACCTTAGAGACATCTAACACCTCAGTCTCTCCCGTGACCATGATTGCTGTAAAGCATTCGAAACGTGGGGAAACAAAAATGCAAATAAATCCGCGACAAAATCCGAAAAGATAGTTTTATTTAAAATGTCAAATATTCGCGTAAATCTAAGAAAGTATTACACAAATATTTTTTTGGTTTGTATTATAACATTTTTTCCCGTGGGAATTAGATAATCTCCCGCGGTAAAAAGTAGCCTATGTCACTCTCCAGCCCTCCAACTATCTTCACACTAAAAATCACGGCAATCCGTCACTCTGTTTCGACGTGAAAGAAGGACAAACAAACAAATAAACAAACACACATTCACGTTTATAATATTAGTATGGATGACACGCCTTGGGAATGAAATGATCGCCTCCAGGCTACTTCAACTTTATAGAAATATTGTAAATTATAATTTGACTACAAAAAAGATAACGAAATAATATTAGTCCCGCTGAGTTTCTTTCGCCAGTTCTTCTCAGGTCTGAGGCTTCTTCTTTCCGAACTAGTAGTAGACTCGTGACGTTCAGAAAACAATTGTAATAATTTAATCTGGATAAAATATTTTGAATTTAATTTTGAACGTGCCTTCTCCATTCTACGCGACATTGGCGAAGTAAATTATGCCCAAAGGCACTCCTAGAAGCCACGAAACTCAAGAATTGAATTAAATGGAATGATAAAACTATAAAAGGACTTCTACCCTCCACAGATAAAATCCACATTGGTCAAAGCAATGGTATGACAGATATACACATTATCCAAGTACAGACTGTTAAATCTTTGTCGCACTCGCCTCTAAATCTGTCACTTGCTACGTTATTTTTAATATCCAACAATTTGGTGGACATTACGCAAGAAATAGTTTTAGTGGACTCGTGACGTTCAGTAAAAATATGTAATAATTTAATGCTGAATAAAATATATTGAATTTGTCCGCAGCCTCGCGCTATGGGCGGGCATCAAGGATAGCTTCTGTCTGATCGCAGGATGCAACCTATGTCTTTGCCAAGTTTTATCGAAATCTGTTCAGCGGTTTAAGCGTAAAAAGGTCACAGACAGTGCGACACACATTTATAATATTAGTATGGATTTACAGTAGAACTGTTTCAATGTTTTATGTGCATTGTTTACGTGACAATAAAGTCTGTGTTACTTTGAATATGAATTTAGAACAACATTTTTTTTTGTGTTGGCTATTTTGTAAATAGCAAAGCAATAATCGTATATCAATCGGTATTACAAAAATGTTGACTTCAAATAATATTTTCAGTATTAAATCATTACAATTTCTAAATTTTACTGAACGTCGGAAAAGTCAGTTCGAAAAGAAAAAATCTCAGTCCTGAGAAGAACTGACGAAAGATACTCAGCAGGACTAGAACTGTAAAACTTGTTGTAAAAAATATATTTATATATAATCTATAGATATAATAAAATTGTAACTAAGTCGAATCTGTACATTAAATATTTTTTGGAAAATCTAATCGAAATAGACATTATTATCGATACTGAGTCCGAATCTATAGTTTTTAGAATTTTTGTCTGTCTGTCTGTCTGTCTTTCTGTCTGTCAGTCTGTCTGTTACCGCATCACGGGAAAACCACTGGAGGGATTTTGATGAAATTTGGTATGATGATTGCTGGTTATCCGGGTCAACATATAAGATACTTTTTACCGAGGGAAAATGTCTCATTTCTGAGAAAAAATACAAAAACTGCAATGTAAGAGTATACTAATATGTAAAACCTAAGAATTTGGTTATTTGGTATTTATATATAATCTATATATAAATAGGCAAAGACAAAACAGTCCAGTACCATTTCTCTTTTATTTGTCAACTGATTTTGGTTTTTTAACCCCCGACGCAAAAAGAGGAGTGTTATAAATTTGACGTCGATGTCTGTCTGTGTGTGTCTGTCTGTGGCATCGTAGCTCTCAAACGGATGGACCGATTTCGATGCGGGTTTTTTTTCATTTGAAAGCCAGTTGCCTTGCGGTGGTTTTTAGCTATGTTTGGTTAATATCGGTCCAGCAGTGTAACAGTATCAGCTCTTTTCCAAAATGACTTGTGTGTTTTTTTCTTTAATAGCCAACTTAAACAATTCTTTTTATTTCTAAATAAATGTTTTTTTAAATAGGTAATTAACTTTACAAATATTATATCTGTGATTATTAAAGTTCAGTTAAGTTCTTTAATTAATGGCTTTTATGATGATTATTAAATTTATGATAAGCAACGAAGCTCAATATCCTTAACTTTGACATTTGTAAATGATCGAACTTTTTGATGAGTTAACTATTTTAATTTTTGAATTATTTTACAATAAAAATGATATCTAGAGGTGAACCGCATAATGCCATAACTGGTAACATTTCTGAGCTTGTGCTGGTAACTTACCAGGGGTAAAAAAATGGCACCGGGGGTTTTTTGGAGGTAAAAATATTTGGGGTCTTTTTAGGGGTTTATAAAGTTTCGGTTAAAGACTTCGAAAAATTATATCACTTTTTTATTCTTTTCTAAGTTATCTATGGAATTTATTATTATTTTTAAATAGTTACATGTAATTTTTATAATAATAACCATAGATAAGTTTTTTACGCAATTTGTAATCACTTCAACTTAAAAAAATATTTTAAAATTAAAAATCTATCTATCTATACTTATTATAAAAATAAGTCCCCCGGCCGCGTCTTTCTGTCCTCCTGTCTGTCCTCCTGTCTGTCTGAACGCGATAAACTCGAAAACTACTGAACGGATTTTTATACGGTTTTCAACAATAGAAAGAGTAATTCTTGAGGAAGGTTTAGGTATATAATTTATTATGCTTTTATGTAAATTAGCTGAAATACGGCGACAAATGTTGAAGAGGTCGCAAAAAATCTCGCCAAATGGGAACTTTCCACGCGAACGCCGCGTAAACTAGCAAAGATACAGTTAAGTAATGTACTAGAGAATTCAAAATCTATAAAAATGCTACAAAAAAGTCCGCGATAGCATATCTCTATCTCTTACGGTTGACTTACAATAACCACTTTTATGTTAACATTTTTAATTAAAAACATTACGTTATTTTCAAAGTTATTTTCTTTAGTTCGGTATTAATCCTTATCCAAATGAATATTTTAGTTAGCTTAGTCATTTAATGCAGATTAAAATTGCTCTTTACACTAAATCAATCAGATGAATAGTTTTTGAGATATCGTTGTTAGAAGTAATTAGTAGCGAAACATTTTTAATGCTTGGCGAGCATTGAGATGCCTACGGCGAGTCCATCCCCTCTGCCCCGCATCGCTCGACCGCCTGCTCAAGCTATATAAACCGGGCGATGTAGCGCGCGATCCTAGGATACTTTTTACCGCGGGAAAATATCTTATTTCTGAGGAAAAATACAAAAACTGCAATGTAAGAGTATACTAATATGTAACACCTAAGAATTTAGTTTTTGGTCATCTGAACGCGGGCGGAGCCGCGGGCAATGCTAGTAATATATAAATATGTAGTTAAAAACCTATATTTTTGAAATTGTCACTTAGAGGGTTTTAGGTGTTTTTGAAATCACTTTTAGGGGGATAAAATTTCAAGTGTGGGCAACACTGATCTAGTGGCTAGCAATGCATGTACGGATCTAGAGGTCCCAGGTCGGGCTAAGCTAAATTATTGAGCTTTTCTGTTAACAAATTCTCAGTAACAGCCCGGACTCGCGAGTTGGGAAACTTGTGGTTGTTTCACCCCCGTGCTTCGGAGAGCACGTAAAGCCGTCGGTCTTGCCCCGACACTTTCACTGGTCGTGTCAAGCAGTCGTCCCACCGGAGTATGAGAGTGATAGGAATGAGTGAGTGATTAGAGTGCACGTTGTGTCTGCGCGTACACTTGTGCATTATAATATCTCCTTTTTTTTTAACGTTGGGAAATGCATTTACGCACGAGGTGTGGGACTCACCGGCAAAGCCAGTACTACCCACTAAAACCCAACAAAACCTTCCCCCGTCTTAATAGGGCGTCGCAGGATCGCTTACGCATTCAACTACGACGCTCCGACAGCAGGTCTGCTGAGGCAGACCACAATGACCATGGGGTTGCTCCAAAGTCCACTCTGCTATCAGAGAAGTACCAGGAGCAACCCGCATGGTACACCGCCCTCCGAAGAGGGCCACCTCCCACCGCCCACCGAAGTGGACTACCTCCCTGTGCGTTTCTTGGCTTCGCGTCCAGCTGTATTGCCGAGCACTACTGAGCCCCCCCACCACCACTATAATATCTCCTGCGCAGTTGGCTAGTCTCAAAGAGATTGGAGGTGACCGAAATCGGTCAGTAGAACATTATTATTACTGTCGGTCCTCCGCCTTCCCTCACAGCGAGTGTCGATAGTGCACTTTGACGACACGTTTGGCTCAGTTTGTAGTGGGGTCACTACAAACTGCCTGCTGTGCCAGCTCATTTCATTTGTGTGATGAGCACGAATGTTTGTACTCCAGTCATGAGTGTTTATATTTATAATATGTATGTATTTAAAGTTATATATGTGTAGTGTATCAACTATCTGGTATACATTATTATTAGGTACCATACCGCAATTAAATTATTAATTAACAATCTATACTTAATCTTATAAAGAGGTAAAGTTTGTGAGTTTGTGAATTGTGAGTTTGTGACGTTGTAAGGGGTAATCTCTGGATCTACTGAACCGATTTGTATGAAATTTGGTAAGAAGATAGTTTAAGACCCTGAGAAGGACATAGGATACTTATATCCCGAAATCATGAGGGGGTGAAAATAGGGATGAAATTTTGTATGGGGAATCGAGCTAGGGACGAACCCGTGCGAAGCGAGGATGAGTCGCCAGTAACTGATAAAGATATCGCATTGTTTGGAAACTCATAATTATTAATTTAAAAACTATTTAGTCAATTTTCTATATCAATGCCATGGATTTTGAATGTATATTTTCGTGAAGAAATCTGGCACCAGCGCACGCGGCGGTCGTATTTTATAAGTATTTTTGTCATAATAGCTGCAAAAAACATTAGTGTTGCCAGATTGTTTTTTTTTTTAAAGAATAGTTTTATATAAATTATTAATTATTGTTTTATACGAATGGCTAAATAAGAATTCGAATTTAATATTAATTTTAATAAATTTTTCCTTTTTAATTATTTGTTTTTTTTTATGAACATAAAATTCTCGGTCTTCAACTATTCTGTCTAATAAAAAAAAATGTGCTATAATTACTTCAATTTTTACATTACACTTTTATAAAGAGACTAGCGGGATGGACTTAGATTGATTCCCCATACAAACTTTCATCCTCATTTTCACCCCATTAAGGGATGATTCCCGGGATAAAAAGTATCCTATGTCCTTCCCAGGGTCTCAAACTATCTTCTTACCAAATTTCAGTTCGGTTCAATAGTTTTTGAGTTCATTCGTTACAAACATACAAAAATACAAATCTTTCGTTTTTATAATATTAGAGTAGAGAGTTTGTTTGTTTGTAAGAAATAATCTGTTGAACTCCCGAATAGATTCGAAATGTTTCTTCTAATAGAAAGCTGCACTATTCCTGTGTTTTTTGTGTTAAATAAAAAAAATATAAAAGATTTATTTGTCACGTTGGCAAATTACATTCGTTATAGTTTCTACATGTTTATGAGATTTCTTATAGGTACGAGTATTTTGGCAGACATAAGAATTGCATATAAAATAATTTAAAGTCGCATCTGATTATTATTTTAGATGACCTTCGTAGATTGACGTGCATTGTAGGTAGGTCCGGAGGTCGTGAGTTCGATACTCGCTTGCGGCAAATGTTTGTTTAAGATTAACATTAAACTTAACACCAGTGTGGCTAGTTTGTAGTGTTTAGTCAGGGCCGGATTTAACCTTAGCGCCGCCCTTGGGCATAGTGAAAAATGCCGCCCTATTATCGAAATTTTGCATATAATGTTGAAAGTTTAATTTTTTGTTATTATTAAGTTTTCGAAAATTGCAATGAAATAATTTATAAACGATATCAAGTTGTCGAAAAATGTACCTACTATTTATTCTTTTATTATTCTTCATTTTTTTTAAATAAAAAAAGAATTTTCGATAACGCGAAGAGATTTTTCCCCCACCCTCCGAATTTTGCCGCACCTAAAAATTTGCCGCCCTGGGCACTAGCCCCGGGTGCCCCTAGAGTAAATCCAGGGCTGTGTTTCGTTTAACCTTTCTGAGGACATTTTTGATATTGAGAATTGTGTATCTTTAAATTTTTGTATACCAATGACGGATTTGTTTACTCGATGAACTCCAGACACGTTGACAGATCAGTAAAATAACTATTTTACAACTGAAACACTCACCAGATGTTCTGTTTCATGGAAAAAATTATAGCTTCCTTTCGTTAATAATGACGTTGTAACTAATAAACTGTTGTATATTTGTCTGTGTGTAATTTTTGACGCCATTTTGATATCTACTGTTTATTATTTGTAAATATACCTACTTATGTATTTAAGCAATAAGCGCTCAACCATAATTATTATTTATGTTTTTATTGATAACAACTAAAGCTAGAGCTCGTTAATAGGTAGTAAACAAAAAAAATCTATTGACAGGGAAAAATAAACAAGTGCGAGTCGGATTCGCGCATGAAGGGTTCCGTGCCATTATCTATAAAAACGGCAAAAAATCACGTTTGTTGTATGGGAGCCCCCTTAAATATTTATTTTATTCTGTTTTTTTAGTATTTGTTGTTATAGCGGCAACAGAAATACATCATCTGTGAAAATGTCAACTGTCTAACTATCACGGTTCATGAGATACAGCCTGGTGACGGACGGACAGACAGAGACAGACGGATGGACAGCGGAGTCTTAGTAATAAGGTCCCGTTTTACCCTTTTGGTACGGATCCCTAAAAACGAAGTTGTTTTGTCTTTGCCTATTTATATACAGATACTAAAATATTACGGAAATATTTTCATATAAATAGTATCTTATATCGCTCTACGATCTTTAAACAATTGATATTGAACATATTAAGTACTTTTTACCCGACTGCGCGACGCAAAGGAGGGTAATGTGTGTATGTATGTATGTATGTTTGTTCCTATACGGCATCCTAGAGACCAAACGCGTGGGCCGTTTTTGATGATTCATACGTCGTTAGATTCGTCTTGATAGCGGGAACGTTATCTATAAATATAATAAAATTGTAACTAAGTCGAATCTGTACATTAAATATTTTTTGGAAAATCTAATTGAAATAGACATTATTATCGATACAGAGTACGAATCTATAGTTTTTAGAATTTTTGTCTGTCTGTCTGTCTGTCTGTCTGTTACCGCATCACAGAAAACCCACTGGAGGGATTTTGATGAAATTTGGTATGATGGTAGCTGGTTATCTGGATCAACATATAGGATACTTTTTACCGCGGGAAAATATCTCATTTTTGAGAAAAAATACAAAAACTGCAATATATGAGTATACTAATATGTAAAACCTAAGAATTTGGATTTTGGTCATCTGAACGCGGGCGGAGCCGCGGGCAATGCTAGTAGGCTATATAAAAAAAGTGAAAAATTAAGATGGGCGATTTCAAGCGCAAATTTGTGTATTAAAAAAAATCTTTCAAACCAATCGAGTGGGAGGACAAAATAAAGGTTTCGAAAAGGCAAGCAGCATATTTCATTCTTAGGGTTTGGAATTTTTAAACTATTCTTTAAAAAAAAATCATGAAAACCGATTCACAATTGGCGAAGTTTCCGCTAACATACAACCAATGGTAATGTGCTTGGGACACCGAGTGAAGCGAGTTCAAATCCCAGGTCCATCCTCTGAAATTTTCGTAACAATCATTTCCAACATGATCACCACTTGTCTTACGGTGAAGGAAAACATCGTGAGGAAACCTGCATGTCTGAGAGAACCTGGCAAGTTTTCATAAGACATGTGAAGTCCATCAACCCGCACTTGGCCAATGTGGTGGACTATGACTATATGATTCTCCTTGTATTAAAGTAAAGCCCACGCCCATCAGTGGGATGATGAAAGCAGAATATGCACAAAAACATACACTCGAATTTAGTATATCTATACGTTTGTATGTCACAAGTCACAACGACTTCGTGAATGATTATTATATAGTCCACGCAAAATTTAAATTTAAACACATCATATCAATCAATGTCAAATATTAAAATGTCTCTATTAAAGTTACAAATTCGTTCGTAAAGTGTTGTCAGAAATGGAGAAGTTTAAATTTTTTTAATGGAATAAATAATAAAAAAAAGAAGCGTAAACTTAAAACTATAAACAAACAGTTATTTTTGGATATTCAAATTAATTGTTTGATATTAAATTAAAGTTTGTAAATTAAAACTGTGTGCATTTATCTGGTTTCGACATCTATCGGCACTCTGAGTGTTATAGAGTAAAATGGATTGACTCGACTAAATTACTTACTAAACTAATCGACTAAATTTTTAGTGTTCAGACACGTTTAGTTACTAAATTACTCGCTACTAGACTAAAATACTAGCTTAATGCGAACTAGGCTTTAGCGTTAACACGTCACGTGACCATGTCGATGACGACTTACATGAATTTACTCCCCATACAAACAGGCCTGCTTATACAAGTTTTCACTTCATTATAAAAGAATTATTAAAATAATTCGTTGGCTTACTATTACAAGGTTCTATGTTAATTTTAATGAAGTTTAGTAATTTTTACATAGAACTTCGTTATTTTGTTATCGTAAAAAAAACAACATAGAACTATGTAAAACTGAATATTTTGTAGTTATAGCGCCGCTATCTAGTGGTTTGTTTTTGCAAAACTGTAGCTAATGACACATAGGATCTTGTAGCATTAATAACTAAATAAGTACTAAAACTGTAACATAGAACCTTGTAATAGTGAGCCAACGATATCTTAAATGAAAAAGCTATGAAACTTAAAAGTTGCGCTTCTAAGTAGAATGCTGCGACGTCACACGACCTGAAGTACCGGAATTTAATAAATGATTTAAAAAATGTTTATACTGATTTATTAGTTTTGATCTAAATTATAAATCCATTGCGTTAAATATGATATTATTAACAACATCATGAAACGTCTACATTGTTTTTTTTAAACAAAATTACTGCATTAACTCACTATGTATGTTTTATAACAGAAAAATTATTTTTAAATTTCTTATGTATAATAGTTATGTATAAATAAATAATATTTATTTTAATTAAAAAAATTAAAACTGATTTAATTAATTAACACTTTAATTAATTTTTTGTAAAAAAATAATAGAATAATATGTAAGTATCATACATAATTTATGGGAAATCTTTATAATGTAATTAAAAAATATATTAAAGTATATAATTATTTATAAATTTATTCAAATAGCATTCGCTTAAAGTATTTAAAAATAATTTACTTGAACATAAAAAAAAAATAAGTTTTATAATAAATCAGACGTACCATTTTGCTTGTAGATCTTACTTCAGCACTGGCATTTCTTTTGAAATCCTTCGCATTTATAACAACACTTAAAATAAATATCGCGAACACTAATAATAATTTTCTACACATTTTTAACACTTGATATTAATGATATTAAAATCAAAATATAATATATTTATAAATGTAATTTAATTATTAATTAAAAAATTACAAATGTCAATAATTGGCGGGAAAATGTCGCCTGTCAAATCAGCGCAACGCCTTCCAGACTACTGGAGAGATCAAGCGCAAGCAGACTGTTAGACTCGATATTTTAGGTTTTCAAGCGGTTTTATCGCTGAAGATATTATATATAGCAGCGCTTCAATAGCAAAAATCCAATTGTAAAATGAATTAAAAAGCAAACACATTAAAAAAGGTATGATTTATTATAATATTACTGAAATAAAAGCTTCGATAGTAAATAAAAGCTATCGTTTTATGAATGTTATTTAAAAATCTTTTGCGTAATAAAGATAAAGTTTTTTTAATATTAATACATAACTAGTATAATCTATACATATAATAAAACTGTAGAGGTCGAATGTCTGTACATAGAAAAAAAATGCTGAAAACCGAATCAGGGCGATGTAAGAAGAAAAATAGAATAAATCCAAATAAAAAAAAACTCTGTTTGTCTGTTCGTACGGGCTAATCTACGAAACTGTTGGACCGATTTAAATGAAGTTTTGCATAGTGGTACCACATATCCCCGGTCAACATATTAGATACTTTTCATTCCGGAAAATTAAAGAGTTCCCATGAGATAGTTAAAAAACTAAAGTAACTTATACAGCTTATATATATACACAAAAATATACACAAAAACTACTGATTGGATTTTAATGAAACTTTACAATAATATGGTTCAGTTCATAAATCAGAATAACAAATTTTACTTTTTATCTACTACTACTACTTTTTATCCCGGAAAAATGTACGGTTCCCGTGGGATAGATTTGTTTTTGTTTGTCTAGAGGCGAACCCGAGCGAAGCGAGGGTGAGCCGCTAGTAATTAATAACTCAACAAAAATTATTTACAATTGATTTAACGAATTTGTAATTAAATAAACTGTTGCCAATCTTTCTTTGTTTTTTATATTTAATTTTAATAAACATTTTGGTACACAAGGTTTTCAAACTTAGAAAAAACATATAACCCAGCATTTCCAATAGGAAATGCTGGGTTATATGTTTTTTCTAAGTTTGAAATTGATAAAAGAGTCACTTAGATTAATCTATCTCAATTTTAAAGATATGCCTACAGCGATGACACACGCTTATGTCATATTCTGTAGACTCAACAAATTAGACGCCTATTTACCGAATTTAAACCAAAAGTCTCAGTAAAATGGCTACAGATACGAATTATAAAAGAAAATATCAAATTATAACAATAATGACGAAAACTAGTTGACGTCGCATCATATTATTGCAATCGGAGACATATTTTTTTTATACTTGCTGCGAGTTCTACATTTGTGTTCTACTGCATAATACTAGATTTCATCTTATGTATGTCTGTCAAGAACCTTTTTCTCAGGAACATGTGGAGGTATCAACGAGAAATTAATATCATATGCTCAAGTCTACAACTCCTTGGAGCTGTGAAAAAAAATCAAACTCCTAAGTCAAGGCAATTAGTAGATTCGGCCGATTACGTTGCATATTTTGACACTTCCAAGGGAAACAACCCCTATAGGGTTCTTTCCGTTGACTTATGCCCGATTTCACCAACATCCCATAAGCTACCACCTACGTATGGGATCCCTAGCTTAAAAGTTCCCCTAAACTAGCCCCTAAATTAAATTTCCTTTTACCATCGTCAGAGCCCGTATTTCTAGTACCTATATTTAGGTGGCATTTTAAAATTTAGGTGACCCCTAACTGACGGTGAAACAGAAACTGCCCCCTAACAGCCCCCTAACCATGCTTAGGGGATCTCTTAAACTTAGGTGACGTTGATGAAATCGGCCATTAGAATCATGAAATTTGGCAAGAAACAATGCCTTATAGCACAAGTAAAGAAAAAAGCCTATAACTGTTATTTTTTAATAACATACATCACAAAAAATATATTTGCGATTGTAAAATTTTATCGTTTCATGCTACGGAACTCTCGGTTTTCGAGTCAAACTCGCACTTGTCCGATTTCTTTAATTATCTAAACTTCTAAAGCTATAATCATCATTTTTGCAAAGTCGAGCTCTTGATTGAATTTACTCGCTTCATAAACACTTTTAAACAACAGCAAATTATATAATTGGAAAAACCCCTCGTCTTCCAAATGGCTGTGAAAACCCAAATGTAAATGTTCATATCTTCACAGCCTTTGACCTCATAATCAAGAGTCCAAGTTGAGCTTTGACCCATACTATGCCTAAAAGAATTGAGATGGGAATTTCAATTTTGTAAATATTTTGAAATTGTTTTTATTTTATACTAGCGAGTAGGGTCTATCTGGGAACCCATCACGAGAAAACCACTGGATAGATTTTGACGAAATTCGGTATTATGATAGCTGGTTATTCGGGTCAACATATAGGATATTTTTAATGCGAGAAAGTATCGCTGAGAAATCTATACATATAATAAAATTGTAACTAAGCCGAATCTGTACATTAGATATTTTTTTGAAAATCTTATTGAAATAAACATTCTTATCGATATAGAGGCCGAATCTATAGTTTTTAGAATTTTGGTCTGTCTGTCTGTTTCCGCATCACAGAAAAACCACTGGAGGGATTTTGATGAAATTTGGTATGGTGATATCTGGTTATCCGGGTCAACACATAGGACTTTTTACAGCGGGAAAATGTCTTATTCCTGAGAAAAAATACAACTGCAATGTAAGTGTATACTAATATAAAAAACCTAAGAATTTGGTTTTTGGTCATCTGGACGCAGACGGAGCCGCTAGCAATGCTAGTCTATACTAAAAATTCATTAAGACTGGTGAGAGATAAGATGCAGAATCCACAGCTTCTCCGTGCTCTGCCTTGACACAGAGTGCAACACTTCTAGCTTCCCAAGTCTCCCTAGTGGTAATAAAACCCTTAATAATATAGGATTAATTAATTGTCCCGACCTGGGACTCGAACACACGACCTCCTTTTTCCTTTGGATCTTCAGAAAATCATGCCAATCGCTATATGGATATTCAAGATTTAATTAATCTATCAATATTTACAATTGATGTACATTTCATCTCCATTACTCTATCTATTGTATATATTGGAAAATACGTTCGATAGCTTTTAGCTAAAATAACAAATGGTGTATACAAACGGTCAATGTATAAATTGACTGCGATCTTCTATAGCTTTAATCATTGTAAATGCGAAATTTTGTATGTATGTATGTTTGTTTGTTACTTCTTAATCCCTCAACGACCTCGGGTACGTCGGCGTTACAGTTAACAATAGATTTCTTAGAAATTTAATTAATTTCTTAGAAATTTACTCGGGGGTGTTACCTAAAATGGCTGGACTGATTTGGATGAATTTTTGTACACAGATAAAGTATGAGCTGGAGTAACATAGGCTACTGTTAAGTAGTTATGGTAGGATACAAACGAGGTTTTTACTAAATGCATATGAAATTATATACGGTACTTATAAAAGAAACACAATTTTTAAAATTTTTGTTTGTCTGTTTGGTTTTTGCGGCTAATCTCCGAAACGGTGGGACCGATTTTGACGAGACTTTTACTGACAGATATTTTACTGACAGAATATGATATACTGACAGAATATAATAGGTATTTTACTGACAGAATGTTATAAGGAGTAATTTAGACTAGTTTTATTTTAGAAAAAGAATTAGAGCCTTGCTCAAAAAAAAACGTACGATGGTAAGTCGCTAATTTATAATATAATGATAAATATAATCCATACTAATATTATAAATGTGAAAGTGTGTTTGTTGGTTTGTTTGTGCGTTTGTGCTTCTTTCAAGTCGAAAACTCGAAACGGAGTGACGGATTGGAGTGATTTTTTGGGTAAAGATGTGAGGAGGGTTGGAGAGAGACATAGGCTACTTTTTACCGCGGAAGTTTATCTAATTCGGATACGATAAATTATAATACAATGCAAAAAAATATTTATGATCAGAATTACTTGAAACTTGGTATTAATGGTCTTCAATAAAATTAAATAAATACGTGTTTTATCATTTTTCGAAATTCATTATACAAGGTGGTAAAATAGGGGATGAAAGTTTGTATGAAACTACCTTTTTAGTATTTTTTGTAGTTTTACCGCGAGCGAAGCCGCGGATTCTGCTAGTAATATATAAGTAGATAAACCCATGATGGGAAAAGTGACCTCTTGTCATATTAATTATCTTATCAACCTTACACAAGTTCTCGCAACATTCTCTACATAATATTTTTAACCGACATTAAAAAGGAGGTAGTGCGTGAAGTAGTGACAAACATTGACACAAACACACATACAAATTTTCGTATTTATAGTAGTAATCCGATTTATGTATGAGATAGTAATTTAGGCTAGTTTTTTTATCAATTAAGTTCTTTAGATATTTGCAGGGTCGGAATTAGGTACAATGTGGGGGCAACCCATGCAATCAAGAAGTGTAGACGCCACTGACATAACTAGCATTTTTGGGCCCGAATGCAAAAAAAAATGGAAGTGCCCTTTGACAATTATAAAATAAAATGCGGAAAAGTAGACTTACGGTTTTTTTGTAATTCTAGTAGGGCCGTCCTCCTAAAAATGTTTGGAAATAAAAGAATAGTTTGGGGGCTCGCTGGGCCCCCTTGGATCAGGGGCCCCATGCGACATGCGATTGGTTGTATTAGCATAACTACGCCACCGGTAGACCCTTTAAAACATCAAACTTTTAAATAAAACTTAATCAATCATAGTTATTGTTTAGTCGCATTACACCTAGATTCTAGTATATCAAGGGTGTGGTTGTCCAGTGGTAACGCGTTCGTTTGGGAAACCGAGTGAAGCGGGTTCAAATCCCGGGTCACGCACCTCTAATATTCTCATGTGCGAATCGTTTCCAGCATGATTATCACTTGTCCTACGGTGAAGGAAAACATCGTGAGGAAACCTGCATGCCTGAGATAATTATAAAACGTATTTTAACAGTAATATTCACTGCCGATTATTCGCAGAAATAATTCCGACCGATGTAGTCGCTATTTAGTCTATAAATAAATAAAATAAATATATTTTGACATTAACACACAGCACCATCTAGTTCCATGGTAAGCTACGAGTCCTGTGTTATGGATACCAGATAGTTGATACACTACACATATATAACTTTAGATACATACATATTATAAATATAAACACCCGTGACTGGAGTACAAACATTCGTGCTCATCACACAAATGAATGCCTCCAACGGGACTCGAACCCGCGACCGCTGGCACAGCAAGTAGGGTTACTACAAACTGAGCCAAACGTGCATAAGTTTTATGAAAAAACGAATAATCATAAGTATCTATAGATTATATTAGCACAACAGTAAGTATTATTGTACTGAAAACAGCTTAAAAATTAAGAAATTAAGAACAACAAGCCTTAAGATAAAAAATTTCCAAACAAAAATAAAACGAAACGCGCACCCAAATAAAAATACTCTGAATAAACAAATAGTTAAAACAGGAACTATATATAAATCACGATTCGCATTAAACCGTCGATATATTTTAATGTTTACACAAATCACAAAAACTTACGTTTTGTAGCTTTCCGAAACTCTAATAAAATAATAAATAATTTATTATATTACTAGCATTGCCCGCGGCTCCGCCCGCGTTCAGATGACCAAAAACCAAATTCTTAGGTTTTACATATTAGTATACTTTTTTCTCTTTTTTTCTCAGAAATGAGACATTTTCCCGCGGTACAAAGTATCTTATATGTTGACCCGGATAACCAGCTATCACCATACCAAATTTCATCAAAATCCCTCCAGTAGTTTTTCTGTGATGCGGTAACAGACAGACAGACAGGCAAAATTTCTAAAAACTATAGATTCGGCCTCTGTATCGATAATAATGTTTATTTCAATAAGATTTTCCAAAAAATATTTAATGTACAAATTCGGCTTAGTTACAATTTTATTATATACATATGGGTTACGAATGTACGTGAATCACATTTGCTTTTGAATGTTTAGGAATTTGATACAAACTCAAAATATACTTAGATTGTTTTCCGTTTTATTGTTAGGTACTTTGTAGGGTTCTGTACCCGAAGGGTGCCAACAGAACCCAATTACTAAGCGTCTGTATGTCAGAAGGCTGTATCTCATGAACAATAATAGGTAGAGGCTAGAGAGTTGTAATTTTCACATAGTGTGTATTTCTATTGCCGCTATAACAACAAACAATAAAAAATCAAGATGGCGAATTTCAAAATGGCTGCCATGCAAATTAAAAAAAAACGATTATGATACGGAACCCTTCGTGTGCGAGTCCTACTCGCACTTGACCGATTTTTAAAATTTAGAGTGAGTTTCATAATCGTAACTTTTTCCAAGTTGAAGTGAATTTTATATTTCGAAGATACCTTTCGAAAAAACGATTTTTATGTTATAATCTTCTAATATATAAAAATCTCGTGTCACGTTGTTTGTGGTCGCACTCCTCCGAAACGGCTCGACCGATTTTAATGGGTTTTATTGTATATTTCGTAGGTATGAGAATAGGTCGTAAAGGATTTTTCACCCTCCTACCATCACCACCCATGTTTTAATCACGATTTTAGTATATTTTATGAACAATCTATACTAATATTATAAAGAGGTAAAGTTTGTGAGTTTGTGACGATGTAGGGGGTAATCTCTGGATCTACTCAGCTGATTTAGATCAAATTTGGTAAGAAGATAGTTTGAGACTCTGGAAAGGACAGGATACTTTTTATCCCGGAAATCATCCCTTAGGGGGTGAAATTGGGGATGAAAGTTTGTATTGGGAAGCCAGCTAGGGAGGAACCCGAGCGAAGCGAGGGTGAGTCGCTAGTTTATTATAAACAAAAATGTATCTCGTACTATAATTGAATCTATGACCTCTTTCTTAACTAAAATAATAGCTCCAATGAATCAAATAATAACAGTGCCTTTATTATATTTGCAAAAGTAGGCTAATTTCAAAAACATACACCTATTTTCGTGTAAACGTCTATAAATACAATGATATATGACACTTGAGGCGCGATGGCGTCACGGTTTGACAGCTCGTAATTTGGCGGGAAATTAATGATATCGGCAAGATGGCGGTTATCGCTTTATTTTTTATTTTTTTTCTTTATAATTTGAAGCATGAGAAAAATTATTATGCGTGACTGCTAAATTAATTATTTTTTAACTTGTATTGACACCGCTTGTTTTGAATAAATATAACTTTTTCTTTTATTTATCTATATATTTATAAATAGGCAAAGACAAAAACTTCACTACCTTTTCCTCCTCTGTTTGTCAACCGACTTTTTTTTGTCAAGGAGATATAGCTATTAAAAAATATAAATTCATATATGTTTTCGTTAAATTTTCAATAATGATTATGCTCGAATTTCGACCACTGGGCGTTTTTATTTTGTTATAAATAAACTAGCATTGCCTGCGGCTCCACCCGCGTTCATATGAACAAAAACCAAATTCTTAGGTTTTACATATTAGTATATTCTTACATTGCAGTTTTTGTATTTTTTCTCAAAAATGAGACATTTTACCGAGGTAAAAGAATTTCATCGAAATCCCTCCAGACAAAACTTCTAAAAACTATACATTCGGCCTCTGTATCGATAATAATGTTTATTTCAATAAGATTTTCCAAAAAATATTTAATGTGCAGATTCGGCTTAGTTACAATTATATTATATGTATATTTCGAACTGGGTGCATCTATTTTTTATTAGAAGCACTAATCATCGACGTTAACTTATTTTCCAAATATTGATTGATAAACCAAGAATACGCAAACTAAATTAAATACAGAAAATTATTTTAAAACAGTTGTAAAACTTTAAAATAGACTTGAATCCTGTATATTAAAAAAATGATGACCTGTCCATGATATAAAATTTTAGCTGTCATAAAATCGATTTATAGCATATATTAATCGATTTAATGGTTTTGATACATCGTTTGAAATGTAATGTTTATTTTACAGCTTTAATAGACTTTTATGCTCATTAACACATTTTGCTTGTGACTTTCGCTAGCGCTGTTTGAAATTTTATGATAAATATTAGAGATTATCGGGGGTAGCTGGAAAATCACATAATTTTAGATTTGTTGGGTAAAACCTATATATATAATAAAATTCTGAGTCGAATCTGTACATTAAGTATTTTTTGGAAAATCTTGTTGAAAAAGTCATTATTATCGATACAGAGGCCGAAAAGAATTTTTGTATGCCTGTTTGTCTGGGAATGCATCACGAGAAAACCACGAAACAGATTTTGATGAAATTTGGTATGATGATAGCTGGTTATCCGGGTCAACACATAGGATACTTTTTACTCCGGGAAAATATTTCATCTCTGAGAAATCTATACAAATCCCTAAAACGTAACGTTAAAAAGAAACTTTATTAATTAACATTACATACAAACTAACTCAAATGTTCTAAGTTTGTATTGAATATTATTAGATTTGTTTGCTTTAACATAAAACGTTTCCAGGATACTGATTAATAACAATAACATCCTCACATCATATCCTCAAGTGCGAGGGGGAGCAATCTATACATATAATAAAATTGTAACTAAGCCGAATCTGTACATTAAATATTTTTGGGAAATCTTATTGCAATAGACATTATTATCAATACCGAGGCTGAATCTATTGTTTTTAGAATTTTTGTCTGTCTGTCTGTTACCGCATCACGTAAAAACCACTGAAGGGATTTTGATGAAATTTGGTATGATGACAGCTGGTTATCCGGGTCAACATATAGGATACTTTTAACTGCGGGAAAATGTCTCATCTCTGAGAAATCTCTACTAAACGTTAAAACGTAAGTAGGGACGAACCCGAGCGGAGCGAGGGTGAGTTGCTAGTAATATTATATTTACGTTGAAATTAAACTTTTCCATTCGCAAATTTGACAGAATTTACCAATCTATATTAAAAAAACAACCGTATTCAAAATTTTAAGTAACCCCCGACACAAAAAAAACCTCTCAAAAGTAGAAAAATAAAATTTCTCTTTTGGCCTTTTAACTTCATTAAGTAGTACCTTTTAATATTTTTAACCACCGACGCAAAAAGAGGGGTGTTATAAAGTTTGACGTCGATGTCTGTCTGTGTGTGTGTGTGTGTGTGTCTGTGGCATCGTAGCTCCCAAACGGATGGACCGATTTCGATGCGGTTTTTTTCATTTGAAAGCGGCGGTCCTTGCGGTGGTCCTATGTTTGGTTAATATCGGTCCAGCAGTGTAAGAGTATCAGCAGGGCCGGATTTAACCTTAGCGCCGCCCCAGGGCACAGTAAAAATGCCGCCCTATTATCATGACTATGATTGCTGTACGGGCAAAAAGTAAATAAATCCGCGAAATAATCCGAAAGATAGTTTTATTTAAAATGTACCTACTAGTTCATCTTTTTATATTTTTCATTTTTTATAAAATAAAAAAAGTATTTTCGATAACGCGAAAAAAAAATTTTTCGCCCTCCGAATTTTGCCGCCCCTAAAAATTTGCCGCCCTGGGCACTAGCCCCGGGTGCCCATAGTGTAAATCCAGGGCTGAGTATCAGCTCTTTTCCACAATGACGTAAGGCATTTTGGCGTATGATTACTCGATTAAGTGCTCCACGCGTGTCAGTGTAATCGTTAAATGACAATTAATATGCGCGGGGATCTTTAAAATTTTTAATTTATAATATTATTTGTATTCTGCTTTTAATTTTATTTACTTAGCGGTGGAAAATTTTATGATCTTCAATAGGACAAGTGTCACAGGTCACAACAAAATACGTTATCAGTGCTGGAGATTGTGGGTTTTTGGGTTTTTGGAGTCCCATCTAAATTCTCCGAAAAATAAAACAAGATAAAGTAATTTACGACATTTTTATTATGGTAATGCATTTTTGTAATATAATAGATTTTCATGTGCGAATTATTTCTAACATAACATTCGGTGTAGGAAAACATCGTGAGGAAACCTGCATGTCTGAGAGAAGCTAGCAAGTTTTCGAAAGACATGTTCAGTCCGCCCGCACTTGGCCAATGTGGTGGACTATAGCCTGATCCACCTCGTATTGAACATAGGTGAGTGCCCAGCAGTGGGAGGTAAAGGGCTGAATCATTGGGTACATATTATCTATAAAGATAAATAAAATTGAAGTGTCTGTTTGTAATCTCAAATTAACAGCTTTTACTAAACGCGTATGAAATTATATACCTACGGTACTTTTAAGAAAAAACAGTTTTTAAAATTTTTGTCTGTTTGTTCCGGCTAATCTCCGAAACAGTTGGACCGATTTTGACTGGATTTTTACTGACAAATAGCTGATGTTACAAGGAGTAACTTAGGCTACTTTTATTATAGAAAAAGAATCAGGTTTCCGCGCAAAAAAATTAAACTCCGTGAAATTTTGAACAAAATCGAACCCACAACGCACCCGAACGAAACGAGGGTAAGGCGCTAGCTAGTACATAATCTATACATATAATAAAATTGTAACTGAGCCGAATCTGTACATTAGATATTTTTTGGAAAATCTTATTGAAATAAACACTATTATCGATACAGAGGCCGAATCTATAGTTTTTAGATTTTTTGTCTGTCTGTCTGTCTGTTACCGCATCACAGAAAAACCGCTAGCTGGTTATCCGGGTGAACATATAGGATACTTTTTACCGCGGGAAAATATCTAATTTCTGAGAAAAAATACAAAAACTGCATTGTAAGGTATGTAATACCTAAGAATTTGGTTTTTGGTCATCTGAACTCGAACTGAATACTATTAACAATTTTGTTGTAAAATTTTGTTTATTCATGTCGTAACACGTTTTTCCAGTGCCCAATTCACATATTACACATGAAGACATTGAACATAATCGTTTTCTTTGAAACTTTAATTTAATATTTGTAGCATCTGGAAGTATGCCAAGAATCAGGTCTTGTAAATATTTGTGAGACTTGCGGCTAATATATATAATAGATGACTAATTTTGGTGAAGTGTCGATAGATGCCTATTCGATTCCTGTTTGAAGTAATTTTTTTTTTCTTTAATTTTTTTTAGATTTTTCGCATAACAGCATTTTATTCAGACATTAAAAGAGTGTATCGATATAGTACGTGGTATATTCAAACAAATATGACGAAAGAAATTATATATTTCTGAGAAAAAATACAAAAACTGCAATGTAAGGGTATACTAATATGTAAAACCTAAGAATTTGGTTTTTGGTCATCCGAACGCGGGCGGGGTCGCGGGCAGTGCTAGTTTAACATATAATATTGTTTCTCTCAGTCTAAAGCAACATAATTGATTCTAGATAATTGAAATATAAACTTTTCAAGAATATCTATCGTTTATTCTATCGAATGAAAGATATTTATTGGCTACTGTGTTTTCTCATCGTCAATACACAGATGTATGGAGTCAAATGAAATACTACTTCATGTTGAAACGGCTGGTCCGATTTGGATGTAATTTGGTAAACAGATAGACTATATTCTCGGGATCTCATCCCTAACAAAGAAAAATAACCTCAGTCTCTCCCGTGACCGTGATTGCTGTAAAGCATTCGAAACGTCGGGAACCAAAAAACAAAATAAATCCGCGAAATAATCCGAAAAGATAATGTTATTAAAAATGAAAAATTAGTTCATATAAATGTAACTAGATGATGTTACATGTATCGATTTGTTATTAAAGTTGTGTTTATAAGCAAAAGATAAAAAAAATAGATCCCAAAAAGGTAAATTAACGTTTAGTATATATAGATTTCTCAGAGATGAGATATTTTCCCGCAGTAAAAAGTATCCTATATGTTGACCCGGATAACCAGCTATCATCATTCCAATTTTCATCATAATCCCTCCAGTGGTTTTTCTGTGATGCGGTAACAGACAGACAGACATAGATCTATCGATATATCAATAATAGTATTTCAATAAGATTTAAAAAAAAATATTTAATGTACAGATTCGACTTAGAATTTTATTATATGTAGGAATACCTAGATTGTTTTAGAATTATTCTAATTTGTAAATAATGCGAAAATAAATAATACCCTCATAAATCAAATTTGATGATGTTACATGCAAGCTATTTTATATTCCGTTAATCTATACTTATATTATAAAGGGGTAAAGTTTGAGCTTGTGAATTTTTGTGACGTTGTAGGGGGTAATCTTTGGATCTACTGAACCGATTTAGATGAATTTTTTTGAGAAGATAGTTTAGAATCCCTAGCTTGCTTCACAATCTCCTGACCGATTCCGGCCACGGCGGCCAATCTCATTGAGACTGGCCAACTGCGCAGGAAATATTATAGTGCAGCGCGCGTACGCGCAGACACAAGTGCACTCTCTATTCCTGTCACTCTCATACTCCGGTGGGACGACACGAGACACGACCGGTGAGAGTGTCGGCGCAGGACCGACGGCTTTACGTGCTCTCCGAGGCACGGGGGTGAAACACCGCCTACTTCCCAACTCCGGACTATTACTGAGGCTTACTATATAGAAAGACTCGATAACTAAACTTGGCCCGAAACGGGACTCGAACCCAGGACCTCCGGGTGTGCAGCCGTACATGCTAGCCACTACACCACCGAGGCAGTAAAGTATAATCCCTCAACGACCGCGGACACGCCGGCGTTACAGTTAACAATAGATTTCTTAGAAATTTTATTAATTTCTTAGAAATTCACCTGGAGGTGTTAAAAAAATGTTAAAAAATAAATAAAAACGTTTAAAAACTTCTTTAATTCACATTTTCACCTATTTACATTAAAGAAATTCATTTCAATTCAAATCAATATAATTTAAAAAAAAAATTAAATCTAGGCCATATTCGGGGGTTCACAAATGTTTATCATCGTGCAAATAATACTTTCTTATATGTTTACAAATATTTGACCTTTTAAATTAAATCAATTTTTCTATACATATAATAAAATTGTAACTAAGCCGAATCTGTACATTAAATATTTTTTGGAAAATCTTATTGAAATAAACATTATTATTGATACAGAGGCCGAATCTATAGCTTTTAGAATTTTTGTCTGTCTGTCTGTTACCACATCACAGAATAACCACTGGAGGGATTTTGATGATATGTGGTATGGTGATAGCTGGTTATCCGGGTCAACATATAGGATACTTTTTACTGCAGGAAAATGTCTATACGTTTACCCCGATAACCAGCTATCATCATACCAAATTTCATCAAAATCTGTCCAGGGGTTTTCTCGTGATGCGGTCACTAACAGACAGACAGACAAAAATTCTCAAAGATAGATAAATTCTCAAAGATTAATAGATTCGGCCTCTGTATCGATAATAATGACTATTTCAATAAGATTTTCCAAAAAATATTTAATGTACAAATTTGACTTAGAATTTTATTATATGTATAGATGATTCTTATATAAAGCATTAATAATTAAAACATTCATTTCTTGACATATTAAATTAAAACAAAAAAATCCATACAACAAACTCAAATACTAGTATTTCTCACATCTTCGGTTTCACAGATGGTTTTTTAATAAATCCTGTAAAAGAAAAGAATGAATGAAATTAAACTTTATTTACATAATACTTTTTTAAATAAAACTATATTTACGGATTTTTTTTTTCGCATCTAGAATAACAAAAACAAATCTATCCCACGGGAAACGTAACATTTCCGGGATAAAAAGTAGTAAAGTTTCATTAAAATCCATTCAGTAGTTCTTGCGTAAAAGAGTAACAAACATCCATACATCCTCATAAACTTTCGCATTTATAATATTAGTAGGATTTTCGTTCCCGACATTTCGAATGCTTTACAGCGCACGTGGTCACGGGAGAGATTGAGGTTTTAGACGTCTCAAACGGTCATTATTATATATGTAGTTGTTACAGACACACAAAATTACACAATTTTTCAAAAAATTTATAAATTTTTGAAAATCATTGAATCAATTTTTAGCCCTTTTGTTTTTTTTTTGTTTAAGCTGGGGAAAGCCATCATGGGGACCTTACCAATAAATTTTTAAGCTTAGTCTAAGTCATAAGATTTATTTTTTAATGAATAAACAAAACAATTTTCGAACTTAAAGAGGTCAAATAATTCGGTAAAAGTAAATGGTGAAAGTTTGTATGTGTGTACGTTTGTTTGTTTTGTTGGTCCTACAGGCTGTATCGGCTGGACGGATTAGGATGAAATTTTGTGCACAGATGGATATATTAAGTTTTCGCAGCACAAGCTCAATAATGACTACTATAAGCAAATTTTTGATACCTTAGGTTTACATTATTGCAATTTTCGTGGGGATCTCTAATTTTTTTGAAAATAAAATATCGTCCATGTCACTCGCTGATAATGTAGTTTTGATAAGTGAAAGAAATTTTTAAATTGCTCCAGTAATTTTTTAGGTTTCCATACCCGAAGGGTGCCAATGGAACCCTATTACTAAGCTTTCCTTCCGTCTGTCAGTGGACTGTATCTCATGAACCGTAATAGGTAGAAAGTATGTATTTCTATTGTTGATAACACCAAATAATAAAAAACCAATATGGCGAATTTCAAAAAGGCTGCCATGCAAATTTTAAAAAAATCGATTAGGCATGGAACTGAATATGTGTGCTAGTCCGACTCGCACTTCACCGAATTTTTAGTTTATCCATCAGAAACATAAAAAAAAACAATTTTTCTCTTTATAATTTTACTATAGATGAGCTGAAATAACACATAGACTACTGTTAAGCTATAAAAGTTTCACTTACTCGGACTTAGCCTTAAAATATTCTTCTTAATCTCAGAAGATTTTATCCTCTGTGGGATTTTTGTGCTGTTTTTATCACTTTGCTTGGAAACGGACAAAACGTTCTTCATTACACTTATTTTTGTATTTATATTTGTTTTGTTCTTCATTATTTTTGGTGAAATTATTTTTTTCTTACTGGCAATGTTTGGTTTGTTGGCAGCACTGTCCGGTTTTGAGAAGCGCTGCATTAAATTTTGACTTTTTATCTCCTCAGTGTTGCTATCCTTTGAAATATGATTTTTTTTGTTTATTTCCGAATTAGTTGAGATTTTTTGGTTTTTTTCAAAATTCTTATCATTTTTTAGTTCCGTTTTGGATTTTTTTGATGCAATTACGTTATCGGTGTTCAATTTAGTTTTCATATTTTTCTTTTCATTTTGATTTTTTTTAATTTCTTCATTTACATTTTCATTTTTATTTGAACCTTTTTCGTCAGTTGATTTTGTGAATGTTTCATTATTATTTACTTTATTTTTGTTATTATTTGGCTTTAATTTATCTGTATTTTTTGAAGTGACAACATTATTTATATTTTTAGATTTAGCATCAGATTCTGTAAGGTTTTTATTTTTACTAGCTACTTCCATATCTTCCTTGGCTATAGAATTTAAATTATTTTTAACGTTTTTTGTAATTATTTTATCAGATTTTGAATTAATATCTTTCATGGTTTGTTTTCCATCTTTTCTATTACCAACATTTTTATTTTTTAAATTATCTTTATTGTTTTTTGAATGTATATTGTCAGATTTTGAATTAATCTCATTTGTTACTTCGGTAGTCTCTTTTTTGCTTTTGTCATCTTTATCTTTTAAATTATCTTTAGTGTTTTTTAAAATTGAATTTTTTGATTTTAAATTAGTTTCATTAGTTATATCTTTCTTATTCATTTTGTTATTAACATCCTTATTATTTAAATTGTTTTTATCGTTTTTTGAAGTCACATTTTCAGAGTTTGAATTCATGTCATTCGCAATTTCTTTAGTATTTTTTTTATTATTG